>MQRK01026628.1:0-13173 GCA_001938485.1 Girardia tigrina | reverse complement strand
AATTAAATTGAATTAACAGGAAAATTTGTTTTAGAAATGTGAATTGTTATATTAATAAAATTTTGGTGTTTAAAAAAATGAATTCGGATATAGACGTTGCAACCACTTCTCACAATTTGGTTATATAATGATTGTAGCCAAGATATGTCATGAATTCTGAAACATTATTAGAGAAAAGGATACCTTGTTACAAACAAGTCACTAGTCCACTTTTTTGAAAGTATTTAATTAGTTATTGCATAAGTAAATTATTTAATTATAATTTTAATACATAATTGTTGTTAATTATTACCGAAGATGGCGGAAAATCCGCAGAAATAAATCATGAAAAAATATTTTTTTTTTAAATTTAATTTACTTAATTTGCTTTTTGATTATAAAATTTAATTAAAATGTGAATTTCTGTGATTATTCTAATGAACAATAAAAGGTTTGAAATTTTATCTGACAAATTCTATGAACTTTTTCCAAACTCCAAACTTAAGAGTTAATAATTATAAAAGAAACCCGCGTTTTACTAGATGTTCTAAAAAGTAGAATGTTACATGTTAAATATTTTACAATATTAGGAAAAACATTTATTGAAAATATTTATTAAATTAAATATTTAACATGAAAAAATACGGATGTATTTTTGTTTAAATAATATCTATTAAAAGAGTATTTGTGTTGAAAATTAAATTTTGCAGATTTGTTATTCGTTGTTATATAGAAAATAATTTGTCAATTAGAAATTTTGAAAGTTAAGTTTTAAAATTTTCACTGATACTTTCTTTAAAATTAGTTTTAAAGAAATTATTCATTTTAATTTTGAGAATCATATGAGATATATTTATTATTGGTAAATGGTTTCAGGTATTTTATAAATTCTACCAAAGTTCATTTTTTAAATAATTTGATTTCACTTCTTTTCTTTAACTGGTAATAATTTCACCAATATATATTATTTAAATAATCATTTATTTATCATAAAATATTCTAATAATTTTATAAAAAATATTTATTTTGATCATTATTAGAGGTTCTTGGAACATCGTCTGAATTATTACTATGAGTTATTTCAGGCATCAAAACTTTTATTATACAACACAAAAAACATGTTTAAATCTAATATTTAAACAAACTTATTATTTTTTTTGAGAAACAATTTGTTTTATAAATCTAAAACCGATATAAATAAAAATAATTATAAATATTCATATTTTACTTTTTTATATTAATTTTATAAACAATTTAATTAGATCTTCATAATTTTAGTAATTTATTTTTTCAAACGTTACATATGTAATTATATATAAATTTTAATTTTTACATATTTAATTTAACCTTCTTTCAAAAATTTTCCTAGCATTTTTAATTCCTAACAATCATTATTTATATTATTACATTTTAAACTTTTAAAATTTAATTAACTTAAACCCCATTTTTTTCAAAATTATATTTGATTTGAAGTACTTAATTTCAATTACATTTAACTTCAAATATCCACCTTTAAACACTCTACGCTAATACGTAATGTTAATACATCTAAAACTATATTTAATTTAAAACCTTTATTTTACATTTAAGGTATTTAAATTTAATATACAATGGGTTGCAAAATTATTATGGACATTTTTTAAAGGTTATTTTAAACATTAAATAATTTTTGAGAAAACGAATAGGTTCGATTAAATTTATTTTTGATGACTTTTACGATAGAATAGTTGTAATTTATTAACAATTGTCAGACGTGTCTCAGACTGATTCTTCTATCTGAGTAATGAGTTTTACCAAATGACAAAATTTGGTAATGATTTCGTAAGCGGAAGGGGTTGAAAAAGTAAATTCAAAATTTTATCCAATACGTGTAAAAAAACAATATCACATGTAAGAAAGATTTTATTTTAGTTCAAATAATACTTAATTCAATTAAATTCTTCAAACTGTGGTCAGAAAGTCTGATTATAAATAAAATTAAAATTAATATTGTGTAGTATAAATATTTAATAAGAATCACTTCACAACTGAAAATTGATATTGAATAATTATGTTGTTTTGATATTGATTTTTAATTTACACACTAGTTTATGTCATTTATTTGTATTTTTTTACCTGAACTTTTTTAGATGAGAAATGGATGTTTACCTTTCCAAATCAACTGGTCTCAAAAGGCCACTGTCATTCTGTACAATTACTTTAAAAAACATTCCCGAGTACATGACAACAATGTGTCGAGAATTTTTGTAGTGTACAAGAGTGTCTTTAACTTCACCTGGAATTCTAGTTGTGTTGAATTGCCGTTCATATTGAGAAGAACACAGAGGAACAACGGAATTGATGAATAATGGCTTTAGCTTAATTTTGTTTAAAGTAAAAACATTTTCATTTAATAATTATAGTTTTACAGTTTCTCTATCAATATTTCTGCGATGCAAAAGAGATAAATATATAACATTAGCAGCTTTGGCTAACTGAGACCCAGGCACAGTACTACGTATGAAATCCAAACAATAGAAGTTACTGTTTATCATTATAGGATTTCTCCCATGAAGATAAACATATTCTTCCCACCAATCTGAGATCTAAATCATAATAGAAAATTGAAGCTTAAAAACCATTACCACTTTAAACATTTTTTACACCACAAGAAAATTAAGAACATAAAACAATTATAATAAGTAAAACTTCACATCAATTATAAGCGCATAAATATAATTAACCATTGATAACCCTTGAAAGCAAGAAACAATAAAAATACAAAGTTTAGTTGAAACTTTCGATAATATTTCAAATTTTATTTCCTTAAACGTTAAAATAATTTTTTATATTAGACTTGTATAGGACACTTACATATGTTTTAATTTGTTTAAAAATCTTTAAAATTAAAAAAAAACTCACTTCTTGATTTGTTTTTAGTATGTTATTGGTAAAAGCAAAGGGTAACGAACTTCTAAATTTTAACTTCTAAATACACATTTAAACTTTGAAAATAGCTTAACAATTGTTTTGAATTAAGTATTTTAAATCAATAAAAACTTCATATTTCATTGTGAATTAAACAAGATGTAGTAAAAGAAATTCGGTGTCATTTTTAAGAGAAATATATCATACTTTGAACACAAAAGTGAAATACAAGTAAAAATAAGTATCATTTCATTAAGGTACGAACGATTGTGATATAATATCATATCTAATAGAATGATAACGATTTTTAGCACTAGGTTTGGGCGCCGGAATTCAATTTTTTCAATTAAAAATCTCGAAAACCCGTTATTAAAAAGTATAAAAAATCAACCGTTTTCCATAGCTGTTCTTTTTTAAGTCTACTCTTTTAGATTCATGTTGTATACCTATCTCTTATCTCGAAAATAATCATAATATTTTGGCATTGTTCGTCACATTATTCATCCGGCAGAAAATACAAAGCTGAAAGCAATGTCTATATGTTCTCATTTTCTAATCCGTTATCTCAATTGCGCTTCGATGGTGTAAATTAAAGAGGGTGTTTATGTAGACCTGCAACGCAACTGTTATTTCCTTCAAGAGCAAGAGAAGATCTGAAGTATGAGTTAGAATTCACAGTGTTAGAACGTTATAGAAAGACAGTACCCAAAATTTTCGGTTCTTATTGTAGCCATTTACAATATGGTAATGAAATTACGAAAATCATTTTTTATGTTGAACAGCCCCTTTTCTACCAATCATGCGAAATTCCAGGATATATAATAAGACCTTGATAAAAGTCCTCGAAAGCAATAAGAATTGTCCCGAGGACACCTCCAAAAAAAGATAAATGTGAATTTGACGTAAACCAACCCGACATCGAAACTACAGAATTTAATGGAAATGGATGGACAGAATTATCTTTTGATAGTGGAGAGAAGAATGTATTGACAGTCCGTCGTAGCAATAACAACATGCGTATTTTTTCTAGCTTTGATCCTGGCAAAGAAAGAACGAGCTGTTCGAGTACATCCAGAAATAAAACGCATGAAACTAAAATTGCAGCTGACGGGAGACTGTTGTCAAAACAGAAACATGTTGGATTTCGAGATAGGGCTCCTACCCATATGATTTTCAAGGATATTGGATGACCTATCAGCTATGCTAAAAGAAATATTATGGTACGTTACATGCTTAGCACTTTCGGTTTAATAATTGATAAACATTTACAACACTCTAATCTTTTTTTTTATTCAAATCAAAATTACAGAATAAAACTCAAAATAATACTAAACTCATAATTGTACCAATCCAAGTTCTTCCTGTAATAGATTCTATAATCTAGTTAATTATTTTATTTATTCTCTCACATACAGTGTATTAATAATCGAATCTGAATAAGTGTTAAAGGTAATCATTTTAATATTAAATATTTGAAGAGATTTAGAGAATATACTGTTATGTACAAGAGATTTTTAACAAAATTTTCTAACTTATAGAGCTGATACATGTTAAGATAATGGATACATTTTTCTAGAATTACAATAATTGTAATATCTACTTGGTATAAAATGCAATCAAAGTTCAGATAGTTCAAAATATTTTCTGATATTATTTTTATTCAAATTTAATACTTAAGTCAACACGCAGAAATAATAATTTTGGATGATGATCCTGACACTTGCTAACGTAACTACCCCTGTTTGGTTCCAACTGAAGTACTCCGGAATCCTTAATTCATATAGGTATTACCTAGATTGTAATACTATTCGCAATTTTTAGAGAAATTATTTTTTCTAATGTATGTACGTTTTTTAACAAACTATATATTTTTACTATAAAAAAATGTTTCAAAATATTACTAAAACTAAGAATCTTGATTATCTTTCAACTTGTAACAAAATGATGAAAAACATAATCTGAACATTTATGATATATATATATATATATATATATATATATATATATATATATATATATATATATGTGTGTGTGTGTGTGTGTATACCATTAATACAGAAATTATTCACTTTATCTTATATAAAACCACATCAAATCACACTTATACATTTAAATAGACTTCACAAAAATACAAAAGCATTGAAAATATGCGAAATTTCAAAATTTGGCAATTAAAATCAAAATTTCCTACGAAATGGCAACTGTAGTATGTACATATATATCGCATGATTATTTCATAAATTACCTCAAAATCACTCAAAAAACAAATATAACTCAATTCTTGTAAAACGTTACCATAGACTTCTCAGAGGTCGACAACGCTATATATGATCTAAGGGATTTGTATTAATTAAGTGTAAAAACAACGTTTGTTTCGAAATAACAAATATAACATGATAATTGAAAAATATTAATAAAAACAACTTACATAATTAGAGGTAAGAAAAGATTTGATATGCAGAAAACACTGTAATTTGAAAGATATTGTTTTCTTAAATTCTTCAGCTAGTTTAACCCTTTCGTCATATTCATCATCATTAAGCAGAGGTCTAACTGAGTCCAAATACTGAAATGAAAAAAAACATATATCACATTATATGATCTGAAAAAAAAAGAAAATCCATCAGTAATAATCTAACTAAATCTAAATGAGTTCTCAAATATTGATAATATATCATTATGATACAATAAAAATATGTTGATCCTAAAACTCTTGAAGGTTGTCAGGCCACATGTGATATTTATATTTTTATTTATACAGTTTTTATTTATATATATATATATATATATATATATATATATATAACAACCGACTAAAGTATTTATATAAAAAATAGTACATTTACACAAAGTTAAGGTTGATACAAAAGTTAGGTTTTTGTAACTCAATTTCGGCATTGAATACGTCCTTGTAGAGCGAAATAAGGACTAAATATTTTAATCTATATTATGGTATAAATTTTTTAAAAGTATCATATTTTTGAGCACATAGATTTTTTATATAAATGTATATTTTTGGTATAAAGAAATGTTACAAAAAAATAATAAAACTGAAAATCTTGTTACTTTTTTCAATTTGATTTTTTGTCAGTGAGCAAAAGTACCCCGTTGGTACATAAATACATTCGCACCATGTTTCGAGCCGAAGCCGTCCTCAAAATGTGCCCTTGTTTTCACAGGGGTTCTTTCCTCGCGGCCTCCCCCCGCACCCTTCATCTGGGTGATTGTTTCCGCCAAGCCCGACACTTCTACTCACCACCTTATCAAATCATCATCGGATGATAATTCTTCCTCCCATGATGAGTTGTTTTCATTCTCAGACAAGTCTCCAACCCGCGTCCTATATGGGAAGGAGACATGTGCTTCGACATCAGATGATTCGTCATCCTGGACTTGATCCTCTTCACCCCCCTGTTGCACTCGAGTCCTAAAGTTGTATGACTGTAGGAGTGCATATAGGACGGCTGGATCAAAATCCTCGGTGTCCTCAGGCTCTACATACTCATAATCTCTTTCTTCCATCATGAGCATCGATTCCTGAGGTTCTTCTATGTCCTTTATCACTATGTTTCTTATTCTCTGAGTCCCACTAAGGATCACACCGTCCTGGTGATGCGTCTATTGTGCTACCTAGTACTTAACATTTGATACAGAGCAGCCAATTGCAAATCGTCGTATCACCTTTGGTGGGAACTTCAGAGTTGTCAATATATCGGTGCTCCTCTTCGGTCAAGTTCCTAAAGCACCCACCTTGTAGTGATTTAGTAAATCACAGTTTAAATTTTTTTCATCAAAATAAAAATATATTATATATTTTCTTGTGCACGCGGTGTTGAAATTGGAAATAATGTTTCAAAAAAAATAAAAAATACTTAGAGAAAAACTATTTATAATTATTAAATTGTGTTTAAATAATTTAACAAAAATAAATTTTTCGTTGTTTGAATTATACGCGAATTTGAATATTATTTATCTTACGAATGAATGCATCTGAATCGAACTACCTCACGTTCCCAGAGAAATTAAAACGAATTATCGATAAAAATAAATTAGCGCGATATGTCTTACCGAATTATTTCAAAGTTGTTATTTCTCAACCGCCACCAGTTCCATTGGAGTTTTATTTAAACTCCGATGAGCACGCGTATTTGGAAGAATTAGCGGCGACGAAGAATCTCAAAATCTATTCTCGTGACATCGGAGCGAACGTGAGATTCTGCACATTTTTCCAACCTATCGAGCTCGATCGAGCGCATCACTGCTCGACTCGCAGTACTTTAGTTAACGACCGCAGCGATTTAAACTGCATCGCACGTGGGCTAGATGGCGGCCCGATTCTGCTTGATGATGCGCCATCCAAATCCGGTAATTTAATTTTTACCGGAGCCGGTCTTCTCCATCCATTTTGCCAGAGAAAACAACGCGGTTCCAGTTGTTCGTCCGCGTGTCAAGTCCAGCCTCACACTCGCCTCATGTTACACCTGAAGAGTGTGCACCGACACCGTGGTTTCCGACATGGCCCGACGGCAAATTTCCGACAAGTTCTGGTAATGGTCAAAATTCCTGATGTTGCTGTTGGCCATGTTTTTTTCGTATCATATGGACATTTTACATCAATTAGATAAAGGGTCTTTGATCCTGGCACATAAACTTGCAAGTCTTCTCGGTATCTCGAAAGTGCATATAGAAACTCAGTATATATGTCCAGTTTGCAATCAAGATACTAAGTGATCTGCTCTCCTACACATTTGAGGACCGAGTTATGTCTATATTTCCAGAAGCCCTCACCAAACCGACACCCGGTCAACACGTGGGCAAGTGTTTCCTTATCATTGCGTCACCTACGACAGTGACCCCTATTCCTTGTACTGCCTGAACGGTAATTAACAGGGACTGTGTAAGTCATCGCCTTGTGGTAGAAATACCACTCACTGTAATTTAACCCCCCCATAAACAGCGCCGTGGAAGCTAATTGTAGAAATCAAACTTTTTGCAAATCGACCGGCACTGCTTTGTTTCGTCCATTTGTGTGTGCAGGATTTCTCTACCAGTCTTCTTAAAGTCCTGGACACACTGTTCTTCAGGATGGGCGTGAGCAGTATGTTCTCGTTCGTTTCATCTCTTTTAATCTCCGTCTCCCCATTCGGAAGTCTCCTCTCCCATACAAGGGATTGGTGGAGATGGAGACATATTCCTTGTTTATTCTGCACCAGATACACATCAATTTGGTGCAGTTTCTTAATCTTATGTATGGAAAACTTGATCTTCTCCCACCAATTCTTGATCTTCCCCGAAGTGGTTCATGTGTTGAGCCAATCCAATGCTGCCTCAATCGACAATAAGTTCCACTTTCAGGGACCTGTCGCACCTCTTTTGAGGGAGAAGACCGCTGAATCCATAGTCACCGTATCATTACACGCGATCATCTGAAAACTGTGGGCAAATGATTGAATCAAGTACTCATCTAGTACTGACTTAATCCCGACCCCTCCATTCTCTCTTCGCGTGTAGAGATACGCATTAGATGCATTCTTGGACAATCCAAGCACCTTCTTGTGCAACAGCCTGATTAAGTTTTCCAGGCTGTGACTCTTGCCATCCAGAGTCCCATACGAAATGTAAAAGATTCTGAGGGTGAAGATGAGCTTGGAATGCAAATAGATCATATAAGCTTTCAGTTTCTGCCACGGAAACAATACAGATTCTGCAATCTGTTTCGTTTCTCATGTAACTGCTGCAAGCTTTTCTACTGGGGCCACTCTGATGTTCTCCGAGAAGTGACCCCCAAAATATACTACAAAGTCGCACTCTTCTATCTCGGGTATCATGCTTCCATATATTTGAATCCTATTGTTTTCTCTATATGGAATAGCTGTCCGCGCACACTTTGATGGGCGGAATTTGATACCCAAGATTTTGGTGAGCTCTACTGCTCTATAGATCATTGCCTGCATCCTGTCCAGATTATGAGCCAGCAGAACCATCTCGTCTGCACATGCCAAGCAACTAACACGGTGATTCACTGGTATAAGACAAAATGGTTTAAGTGAAATGCTCCGCAATATTGCTTTTAAAAATTTACACAGATGACGGACAGTCTCTATAATATATGTTGCATCGCATCTATTACACGTATATTTGTAAACAATATCAGAACAAAGTGTTAAAGATGTATTAGATTTATTACTGAACATATGTTATATTTTATGAGATCGTGATACAATTCTAAAATTTTATTCATTGTTAAGTAAAAGCAATATTACCAAACATAAAAAAATTTATGTGATATTAATATTGATAATTTCAAAATTATAAGTATTCGGATAGTTAGTGGGAGATGATGTAGAGTGAAGCATTGTTAATCAGGTCACGTGACCCAGAATCAATGTTCAATCGCGGCAGTCTCAATCAGCTTATTTAGAATTTTTGATTAGCGTGATCTCATAAAAATTGATTACATGAAATGTTTATTATTAATGCATTTATATACAGGTAAATTAAATGACGAAGATGATGGTTGATCCATCGAAATATATTGTCTATAAATATATTTTTTAATGGTTGAATTTTGTTTTTATTAACAAAATTCATCCAGATTGAAGTTTATCAATAATTATTTATATTTTTCATTTTATTTGTTTCTGCAAACTTTTAAGCTAAGTTCACCAATTTATACAATTGGTTAACTGAGTCAAGTACCTAGATATATAGCATTATAGGATATCACTGGATAGTTGATTTCAGTTAGAGATATTAACTTCACATATTTTATTGAGTCTTGTGAACACAAATTTGATCTTTTAGGAAAAAAAATTTTGTTAAACTTTATAAGAAATTAAATGAAAAATCAATTTTTAAAAAAAAGTTTTAACAAAATTATTTTTAATATATTATTATTTTTAATATATATTTGAAATCTCATGAACTACCACAATTACAGAAAATTTTCACTTTCTCGTTCAGAAAACCACAGCAAATCGCACTTATACATTTATATAGATTTCACAAAAATACAAAAGCATTGAAAATATCAGAAATTTTAAAATTATAATCCAAATAACCTACAAAAAACGACTAATGTCTTGTGTATATTGCATGATTATTTCATAAAAATACTTTAAAATCATTGAAAACACAAATATAATGCAATACTTGAAAAACTTGACCATAGATTGCTCAGAGGTCGAAAATTATATTCACTACTTAAACTCCGCTATTGCTTTTGGATCAACTTAATTAAAATGAAAATATAAAATTAATACTTTAATAATATAACGTTAAAAATTCAAAACTTCAGAATATTTATTGAGTGCTTTAAGAAAGTTATATGGTATAAAGGTTTTTTGGAACAAAGTAGTTTTTGAGATTATCATAATTGATCTGAAAGATTGATCTAAGAAAGATCTTAATTTTCACAATGTATTAAGTTTCAATCATGAGAATAAACTTGACTACACCTATTTTTGAACAAAAAAATGTATTCGAACAAATTTTCTTTTCCATTTTTTAAAAGTTTTAATTTTTGATATTTAATGGCATTTTTGTTAATTTTTCTGTAACTGTTTTGAATTGCAGAAAGCTTGTTTTGTTTATATCAATCCAAAATATAACATACTTCAAATCTATATATGTTAAATAGTGTGTATTGTTGGTAATCTTTCGAAAACACTACCGATAATACACACTATTTACGACTATCAACATGCAATAACTTGTTAGTAGCATTTATGCTATTGCCGTTATTTGAAATTTCAAAATCCGAAGTCATCTTTAACACAAAATTTTATTACTATCACAAACTCACATTTTTAAAAAAATTTTCGTTAATTAAATTTTTCATTTCACCAATTCCTTAATTAATTTCGTTAAAATTATTAATAATAATATCATAAAATCAAAAAATATTTAAGATTTAAAAGATTTTTATCCTAAATTTTATCCTAATTCTAATTTAATATATTCTATAACTTTTATCGATAAATTTTCATTTATTCAAACTTTTAATTTTCGTAACATTAAATCTTAAATATTTTTTTAATTTTATGATATCTTTTATACATTGTAATTGTTTTTTAAATAACATTAAATATTAAGTAATTTTCGGTTTTAGACAAATATTTAATATTTTAAATTAGAACTATTAAATAATTTATCTGGCGAATTAGAAAAATTTAAGTAATTCCTCATAACTTAAGTTTCTATAAATACATCATAATACTTTTGAGAGTCCCAAATTTAGATAATCTAAATACCAACATCAATCATCGATTCATTTCAAGAAATCTAGAACTTATTTATAATACATTTATTTACATTGAATCTTAAATTACTCTTAAATATAAAATTGAACTACCATGCTATGTTTACTAAGTCTTCTAAACATTCAAGTTAAATAATAATTTTTTACCTGTTAATTAACTTACTAGCTATACGTTTCCTTTTTTGCGATAAAATTATACCTTCTTTTTTACTAGTCTGATAATGCTAAGAAATTATTGTTCAAAAAATTATTGTTATAACTGTTTATCATTTACAGTTATAACACATTGAAGACGGATGACGTGAATTGATGTTTTTTGTTTTTTAATCGTCGGAGACGGATGGCGTTAATAAAACATGTTACAAAGGTGCTTACAGTATAAAGTTGAATAATAAAGAACCATTACGTGCTATTCTATGTTATATTTAATGTAAAAATTTATAAAAGTTTAGGAAAAATTATAAAAAGCGGAATATGCGGGAATTTAGACTATACGCTCCACATCCCATACCGTCTTCAATATAGTATAGTATCATTATCGATTCCAAAACCAGTAAGAATATAATAACAATAAATTAGTAATACCTGTACTAGAGAAACGTGGTTGATACATTTGAAATTTTTAAGAATAAAGTTTAAATGAAACCTTAACCTTTAAAAGCACAATATCGCAAATTAAGTTACCGTATTTCCTCGAATAGCCGGCGTGCCATTTATTAAATGTAAGGTTTTTTTAGTAATTTTTTAATCGTTTTTATTTAAAATTAAGATCAAACGCCTTTCTAAAAAATGGGGATTTACCAACAAATGAAGACGCAGATATAGATATTGATGAATATGGTAAAATGATAGAATAAAGGGCGCTATTTAATCGAGGAAATACGATAAGTTGAAAATTAAAGGGTTTTATGTATATTCTTCAATATATAGTTTATAATAGTATTGCTATCTGTGAAACAAACCTTTTGTTGAACAATACGGTTAGTAAAGTCACATTATTTGGTTTTGATTGTTTATCTTCAAAAATAAATTTAAATATGAATTTTAAAGTCATGCATTTAACCTGGTAACTGAGAAATTTGTTTTATAACTTAACTCAATATATCAACTTATTATTAATAAGTGTGAAATAAAATATATAAAGCTTCTTCTTACTACACTAATCTGAACATTGTAAATGACAATATTACTTTACAAAGCACTAATTTCAGTTTTACGAACTTTTACATACAACGAAAAAATCAAATCTCCAAATTTGGATTATAGATGGAAATGGATTATGAGTTAAAAATTTTAATTTTCATGAACTAATACTTTTAGATGCCAAGCTCATGATAATATTTAAGGGCAGTAATAACTTATAGTTAGGTATGTTCTTGTAGTGGCCTTTTATTATTTATTTATATATTATAAGTATTTATATATGTTTTATATTGATAAAAGTATCGATTAATGAATTGACTTTATAATTCGTAATTATTTACGGTAGTCGATACGGCAATTCACTTTACTGGATTCTACGATGTTGCGACGTAATGCTCGATCGATCGCCATTGTGTTTGTCACCACTCCGCTTGGAATGATAAAAACTCACTCTTATTTAATTGTAGTGCCTTATCTCTTTTTCCCGTTTATATTCAAATCTCAATCTTATTCAAAAATTTTCACATCAAATTGATCAATTACCCTCTACATCAACTACAACGATCAAATCCTGTCATCAAAGTAACTTTAATTCATAGCATACTTCCTACAAACTTCCTTTTTTTTACCACGTTTTTCTTAACTTACTTTCTTGTATGTCTGTCTGTCTGTTTGTTTGTAAATCTTGCGATCGATTTTTCGACCACTTTGAGTCATCCAATTGAGCTTAATTTTTTTATATAGGCTTGGTTCCGATGACAATATAATTTGATAAAAAAAATTTTGAAAAAAAATAATTTCTAATTTTTTTTGCAAAAAAACCACTTACGATTATCTACAAATTTATACACTGTATTAAATAGCAATCTTTTCGTTTATTTTCA
>MQRK01026424.1:0-10480 GCA_001938485.1 Girardia tigrina | reverse complement strand
TGTGGGAACACCACTCGGAGAAGAACAAATATCCATAACTAAATTATATTTATTAATGACACTTAATTATCGGATATTGAAAAATATTTGGAATAATTGATTGATTGCGTTGATCTTCTGATAATTCCAATTTCCACTCTGATTTTCAATTCTCGGAAAAATTCTGCCAATTATTAAAACAATTTGTTTCTTATTTAATTTACATTTAACTTATATTCTATTGTTTTAATTATTTCTTAAAAAAATTGAGGAACTAAAATTACTATTTTTGTTGTTAAACCGGTATTTTAAATAATTATATTTAATTAACTAATTTAACTTAATTTTGATTGCTTATTTCAAAAATTTTCCATTTACTATTAATTCCTAACAACCATTATGCATTTATTATTATTAATTTTTATAATTATTTTATAATTATTAATTTTTTATAACTTATGAATTATATAAATAACTTTCATTTTCTATATCATATTTATTTATTAAGTCATTTTTCCAGGAATGGAAATTTCTGGGAAATATTTGAAAGTTAATGAGAACGAGAATAGAATTTTTAAAAATCCATTTCCTGGTGTTGGGAAATGAAAATCCTAAAAAATAATTTCCAGGGAATTCCCATTTCCGGGAAATTTGAAGCCTTTGTATAACAACTTCGTTTTTATCCAACTTTCTATACTTTTCGTGCATGACTAATTTGGGCGTAATAGTCAGTCCGAGTACTTATTGAACTCATAAAGAATAAATATGTTAAGAATAAGTTTTTGTGTGTACTTTTATTTATTTTTATAAGAATTTGTTATTCAAATTTTATTAAATATGATGCTTTTTCAATTTTTAGTTTTTTATTTTAGTTTTTTATATTTTAGGCCAAGAATATGTAATAAATACTAAACAGGTAAATATATGCATAACTAATAAATTTAAATAATTAAACTTTTTTACGCAATTTGTATATATTTTATCTTTATGTATATTAACAACTTCACAATTTGAATGCAAACATTTATTTACAACACAAACAGATTCTTCACCACAATTTTCAGAGGTCATCTTTCTTTGATTAATATATAGTTTTTGATTTAAAATCTAAAAAATGAAATTTCAAAAACATTTTTATATATATCATAAATTAAAATAAGAATTTTACGATTAAAATAAAATAATTCAAATTAAAAATCGTAATTAAATTTGATATAAAGACTGTGAGGAAAAATTCTGAATGTTGTGAGTTTGTTGTTTGTATGCTGTTTAGATTGGTGACTCTTTTACCCGATGTGGTTGATATTTTATTGATTAATTATCTGAATATTATGAGACTAATTAAACCTAGTACGTTCACTGGGGTCTGTAGTACAGACTCAAGCTGAAGTTACAGTTTAATTTGTACCACCTTCCATTTTATTTTAACAGCTACGTTTCTCTGACATTTGGTGTCACATAAGGAACTCTTCAAAACTACAAAATGATGTCAATTATCAAACTTCATTTCTATAATATTGCTCATGGAAGACAAAATGTACATTTAATGTCATCTGGGGTCTGTACAGGCCCCACACACAATAACCAAAGAAAAATAGTGCATGCAAATTACTTGAGTCATTAATAAACAACATAAGTGTTTATCGTCAATCACAATGGCAACTTTAGCAGCATAAATGCTGCTGGCATATAAATGAGGAACAGCGACAACATTTTGTTGCACATTTTTTGTTTAGGTTTTGTGGACAAGGGACACCTGTCTTGCTTTTTACATTCTCCTTTTGGGGTGCAAAAACACTGGAACAGACAGTTGCAAGCACATTTGTCGGTATTGAAGGTTTATTCATGCAAACAAATTGCAACTCCAGTTCGTGAAGAGTCTTCGTCTGTCTGAATCCGAATTTAGTATGGTCTCGGCGTTGCAGTAAGCAACTACTGAGACGTTTCTCCGTGCTGAGATCTACCTTGTCAGAGTCGAGCCGATTCCCCGCCTAAACGGTTCGCTAAATTAATACCATAATAACAACACCTCATAAGGCTCCATTCTAGACTTCCAGAACAAAACCGAAAGCATCGTTTTTACAATGACGCATTGGACCAAGGGCATCATCCTACTCCTGGATGTTTCAGAGTTATAGCGTAACGTACGATGAACCCAACGCCCGAGCAACAAAATTAGCAAATCCAACAGCTATCCCACCCTCCACAAAAAGAGGGAGCAAGATTACCAGAGCTAACGAATTCAGATTTAGTTCACAAAATGCAAACAAAACATTTCAATAGCATTTCGTTATCCGGGGATACGATTTGGACGTACCGAACCCGACTGGCTTGTGCTGCATATTAGTTTAGCCGTTATAAACTTACTGGTCGGTCCAGTGAAATAAAAAAACTGTTCCAACGTTTACCAGGGCACACCCGGGAATCATACAACAAATTTTTCCAAACAAACATTTCCAATACTGCATAAAACTCTACGACGAGGTAAAATATGTTGGTGAATCCAATCATATTACTAGCGAATGCACAAAACATTTTAATATTCACTAGCAACTATCCAAAATTATATGGACTAAATCGTACCCCTTCGTCTGTGTAACCTTTTTTGAATTCCGCGAGCTGTTAGAGTTCCATAGTTATATGAAACCGTTGATGGCTACAATAAACAATGATTGACTAAAGAAATAACATTATATACCATTCCGACAAACCTGCAATATTCACAATATTTGAAAATACAACTATGGGCCATCTTTGTATATGTCTTTTCACAGAATAAGTGGAAACTAACTGATCAGGTGTGTCGGCACCTTTCGTGGAATTATAATATTCGATTATTTCAGATTTCCCGGAGAGAGCAATAATATCTGGTCCTAAAATGACAGAAACTCATATTAACCTTTTGTTGAAAAGTAATCAAAGTTGTAAACCGATACCTGAATGTTGGGACGACATGAGAACGACAGATTTCCTGGGCTTGTGACAATAAGGCACGAGTACACATTCTATTTTGTAGAAGAATTCACTACAACCAACAGGGGACGCAGGTGGCAGCTCCTTCCGAATTTTATAAACAATTCCAACAAGACTCAATTTCTTTCGCTCTGGATCTCGAAGCAACTCAAGGGAGGTGTAGACATTATCTGTTGTTACGTTTCTTCCTATGTTCTTAATTGGCCGTAATAGATAATTTACAACTGCTGTTGCCAATTGCATTGTACCTGATCGATTGTTCCCCTCTTTTTCCAAATAAGGTTTTGTTCCAAGAACAAAACTTGTTCGACTATAGCACATCAACCGAAATTTCAATTTCTAACGACTGCCGTTTTTGCGGCATATACTGCCGAAAACAGCATAGATCTATGAAGCCAATCAATTGTTCATCAATAGTGCACTATCACCAGCCCGATAGAACTTGCTCAACTGCTTTTCGAAGAGAGAGAAGAAGTTTCGAATAGCTGCAACATTGTACTTTTTTCTTCGTCCATTCTTTGTTGCTTTGTCATCAAAGCGCAGCTTTCTTGTAATAATCGTCCCTTACTCATGGAATCAGCGAAGATTTTTGGCAAAACTCTGGATCCCACAACGAATGAATGAATTCGTGACATGATCCATAAACACCCGCTAGTAAGAGCATGCCAATGTACGTCAAAATATCTCCTTCATCTGTCAGCTTCCATTTTGAACTCTGTTAGCGTCACTGGATTCATCACGCATTGATCACGCGCCCGAATAAAACGAAATTTAATTTTAAAAAGATTAAGAATGCAATTTCTTCGAGAAAAATAAATCCAAAATCAATAATAAAATTGTATTTGTTTACACTAAATACGTTTTCTTCCAGTGTGTATTACCTCCTGTCGGTTGTTGTACATGTATTTATTTATTTGTTTGTTACATCTTTAATTTCTATTTCATCTTGAGTTGTGTTATCCTTTCGATTAAACCTATGCTTATAATGGAACTGAATATATACAATACTGAATGTCTGATCAACAGTATGTGTTTCCGTTTTGTAATGCCTGTATAGTTTTTATTTTTATTTTTATTTCATCTGTGAGGAATATTTTAAATTTGGTATGTTGAAATTGGTATGTTGAATTTTGTATGTTGAGTTTATGTTGGAAATGTGTTTCTCCCACCCAATTGATAAAATGATATTTTAGATGTTCACGATGAATAATTATTTAAGTATAATTTGCATTTTAAATTACAGTATAAAATATTTAAAAAACTTTAAAAAATATCAAATCGTTTCAAATTTTAATATTAAAAATTTAAATAACGTAAATACACCAAACCCCCGCTTTAGCGTCGATTGATTTTTTATTTTTTGCTATATAAAATTTAGCATTAAATTAATTAATTAATTAACATTAATTGTTGGCGTAAAGTATGGCCGGAATGTGTACATAGCCAATTGGAAAATGACACGAATAATGATAGGATAACTGCAATTAAAGAGATAATTGATTTAGCATCCGCATTGCAAGTTGAAGGAATGGAGGTCGAAAATATAGAAGAACTATTGGATTCGCACAATGAAGAGATACCAACTTCTCAATTAATGGAATTTGAATTTCAGACAAAACATAGTAATGATTCTGAGGAAAAAATCGAAGATATTGCCGTAGAACAAACGTTAACGACGAAAAGTTTAACTCAAGCTTTTCAATTAATTGATCAAGCTCTGCAGGTATTTAATCAAGATGAACATAATCACGAAAGAAGTTCGAGGGTAAACAGATCAGTTCTGGGTAGCATAAATTGCTATAAAGAAATTTATGCGGAAAAAGACAATGCAATACAAACCACTTTGGAAAAATTTTTTAAAAAGTAAATTTTGATTTTGAAAGAAGTTTTGATAATTATATTTATAATGCATACTCACTTTTGACTGATTTTATATTTATTAATTAGTTTTAATGGATTAAGAGCCCAATTTTCGTACTATTTCTTGATAAACATTTGTTTTATTTTGATTTTTATTTAGATAAATATATTGTAAGTCTTTCTGATCAATATTACCACATATTCGTTATGCGTCGAAACTCATTTAGCGTCTCAACCTTCGGAACCGAATAGACACGCAAAGCGGGGCCTTGGTCTAACTTTTTACTAAGTTTTAAATTAAATAAATGTTCTTTCTTTAAATAAAATAATTTTTAAAATAAAATTAATTTTCAGATAAAATTATTACTAAAATTACAAAATTAGAACTTTAAAAATAAAATCTGAAAATAATGAAAAATTTGTTCGAATAATTGTTTGCTAAAAACATTAACTAAAATTTATCAATTTAGAACGATGTTGAATTACGAAAGCTTTGCTGAGAGTTGTCCAAAAGACAATTCAAATTGTATTGAAAATAAAAGTTCGAAAACCCATGTTCGTGTTCTTAATATCATCTGCGAGGAATATTTTTGAACGGTGTTTATTGTTTGTTGTTTTGTATGTTGTTTTAGGAATGTGTTTCTCCCCCCCAGATGGAAGATTGATATTTTAAAACTTTGGGTTGTTTAATCAATTATTAAAATTTAAATAATCACTTTAAAATTAAACTAATATTTCATAAATAATATTTTCTTAAAATAAATAAAAATTATTTTAAATTTGAAGTATAAATTATTTTTGTAATAATTAAATTATAATTTAAAGTATAAATTATTTTTGTAACAATTAAATTGTAATTTAAATTTGTTTGAATAATAAGACGTTAAAGTTTATTATTAAATATTATCAATCAAGAACGATGACGAACTACGCAAGTTTTACGGAGAATTGTTCTAGTAGCAATTCAGATTGTGATATAAATAAATGTAAAGAAACCCCAATTAATGTTCTTAATATCATCAATGGGTTTATTATGGGGATCGAGAGAAGAATGAATTACAGAGCAGGAAAATTCAAGAATTAAGTTATCGAGCAATAAAAAAATATACCCAAAGAAATTGCGAGTTATATTATTCCCCCATTATTTATTTTGTGCCAAATAATAATTATAAAATTAAAATTGCTAATGAAAATCTTAAATTTAAATTATGGATCAATAATTGATCATAATTTATATAATTATTATTCTTGGATGCCAAATTATAATTTCGTTAAAATTATTTATTTGTTTGGTTATTTCTCGTTCCATTTTCAAACCGGTCAGGTTTTACAAGAGATTCTAATTTATTTACATTGATTAACTTTTCCTCTACATGACAATTCAAGTATCCGAGTGTCATTTTCTCGACTACAAATCCGACAATATATAATTATACTTATTTATTTTGACTGAATCTGGTTTTTTTACACTTATGAGGTTATAATATATTTGGCTATATATTTAATTGTTAGGTTGCGTTGACAATATCTTTTATTGTAAAGTGTGGTTTTACACCAAAGATATTGATAAAAAAATCAGTTTAAGTTTTACCAACTAACAGTAAATATTTTACGTGGTGAAAGATTCTTACTTAAATCGGTTTTCTTACATTGTGTACAATTCCAATTTAAAATTTCCATTATTTAAACAACACTAATTTTTTAATAATTAATTGTTGTTTTTTAATTTAATTTTTATCAAAATTTTTTAGCATCCTCGTGTTCAGTTTGGCATTGCACGCACGTGTTCAACTTGTTCCTGGATAACATGTCCGCATTTCCGTGTAAGGATTCCATCCGATATATCAGCTCTATATCTAAACTGCTCAGTTGATCCACGTTTGAAATTTGGCTGCAATGTGCTTTTTCGTCTGAAGCATAGAAGTGATGGCTTTGTTGTCCGTCCTCAGTTTGAACCTCTTTCCGTATTAGTAATGGTTACAAAGCTGAAAAAAATAGTACACGGCCAACAATTTCTTCCTAGTAATGCAGTAGCCTTTGCAATGGCTGACCATCAAATGCGACCCATACGCTATCACTTGTGCCTCTCCTTGTTCTCCACTTGCCATAACACTGACCCTATGTAATCAAAACTCGCGTCTGTATCCAGAATGAAAATTTTCGAGAAATCCGGAAATTTCAAACCTGGCGCTAATATTAGAGTTCGTTTCAGTTTATTGAAAGCCTGTTCGCAATCGTCCGTCCATAAACGTCTATCTTTCGTCACTCCACACAATCCTTTTAATATATTGGCTTTCTTCGAGTAACCCAGGATAATTCTGTTGTAGTAGTTATATATCCCTGAAAAACTCCGTAGTTTTTTAGTGCAATTAAGTATTTGGAACTCACTGATTGCCTTAATCTTCTCAGCATCTGTATGTATCCCAGTAATGTTCAAAACGTGTCCGAGAAATTTTACTTCATCACGCAGAAATTGACATTTTGACGGTTTCACCTTCAACCCAGCCTCTTTGATTCTCTGTAATACCATCTCCAATATTTGGTAATGTTCTTCTTCCGTCTGTGTTGCGATCAGTATGTCATTTAGATATACGGAAGTTCCATTTCTGATCAGTTCTAATACTCTCGTCATAAGCTCCTGGAAAGTACCTGGGGCTGCAGTTATTCCAAATGGCATCCTCTGGAAGCAAAATTTGCCACTCTGTTTTCTCTTGCGATTCCTCCTCCAGCTCTACCTGATAGTAGACGTTTTCCAGATCAATGGTACTAAAATATTTAGTTCCATGTAATTTGTCCATGGGTTCAGCCATGTTTGGCATAGGGAATGATTGTCGTTCTGATATTTGGTTTAACTGCCGGAAGTCCATAAAGATTCGAATTGAATCAGTATCCTTCTTCCATACACACACCAGTAGTGTTTTCCACGGCGAATTACATCTCCTGATGATCTGATTTTCTTCCAAATTCCTTATCGCTTTCTCCAGTTTGTCCTGCAAATGTTCTCGCTGTCTCATCAGTTTGATATTGATCGGTTTCCCCGTAGTCTTAATCAAATGCTTTATTCAGCTAGTCTCACCGATATCCCATTTGTTCACCATGAAGACATTTTGGAACTTAACTGTCACTTTGTCCAGTTCATGCTTTCCCTTTGTGTTCAAATATTTCCTTGTTTCAGATATTCTCTGCTCCCCCGATATTATGTTGCCAATTTCGCTTCTAGCTTGTAGATCGGATATATCCTATCGAACTCCTCTCTTTCTATCCCCGATAGCCAACGGAGCCCTATTCCAAAACTCTTTTGCAAAGGCATGCCTCCTATTATTGGTGGGCGTAGATCCTCGACTACTATGACCTTAATTCGTTTCTGTTCCTTCCTTACCGTACACAGAATTTTCGTTTCCTCCATAACTTTCATCGTGGCTCCATTTCCTTATTTAGTAAATATTTACTAATTTTATGTTTATCATCATATTTATTATTTGCAAAATTACTACTTTTATTATAATTACTATAGAAATTATTTAAATCCTTCAGTTTATCATTAACAAAGCTTACACCATCGCCAAGATCGGTTCCTCGTCGATTCGACGGCTTTCGTTTCCCTCCTCATCGTCTCTGCATCTCTCGTCTCGTTCATCAATTCGTCGTTCGCGTTGCACACCTTGGTTATATTCGTCTAGGTCCCGACTTGGTCTCCCAACCGTCTCCTCAGCTTGAGTTAACATCAAAAATTTTAACTCTAGCTAAACTGAACTTTATCAATGCCTTCAAGAATTTTGAATCAACAGAAACACGAAGCCCAAATCTTGATCTTTTATATAAAGCACGTTTTTCAATTAAGCGAACCTCATTTGAGGGGGAACGAGCGTTTTCTAGCGCTGGAATATTCATTTCAAAAATACGTGCTAGAGTGGCTTCACATACAATTGACGCATTATGTTTCATTCGAAATTACTTCAAAAATACAATTTAAATTTTGGTGTTTGAAATAAATATCTTATTACTGTTTGAACATGAGACTGATTTTCATTCTTTCGAGTGAAATATTATTTTGAAAAAAACTCGAGTAAAAATCTTCAAAATTCATCTTTTTTATTCTGTTGTATTCAAAATAATTAAGTAGTTTCTCAAAAATTTAAAAATACTTCAATTTGATTGGTCGAATGGAGATCTCAGATTTTTTGAGTGGTACATAATTTTTTTAAAAACTAGGTCCTTACTTTTTCCTAAATGCGCAGGATCCTCGTGGAAAGTTTGGCTGCTTATGAATACGCCTTATAAAAAAAGCAGACAGACACTTTATACTTTAAATTTATAGATGTTATTGAATTCAAATGAGTCGATTGTAGTATTTGTATTCATGAACTTTTACTATTTTTATAGTTTTTTAATGTTTTTTACTACAGTTTGTTTTGCCCTACATATAAATCTCTATAAATATTCTCCAAATGTATTATTAATGTCGCTTATTTAATATTTTAGGACCTGTTAGAGATTATAAAGACGCTGGTGGCCAAGAAGGGAGACATTACCTCTGTGAATAACCAAGGTGTCAATATTTTGTCTCTTACATATAATTTATCCGATAAAAGGTTTATTCAATTTATGTATTTTTTTATTTTTTTTTATTTTACAGCTTTTTTCAAGCGCTTTTAGAAAACGAAGAAATATTTTACATATTCTCTAATGAATGCGGAGTACAGCTATTTAAACGATTGATAAGTAACAAGGATTGGGAAAACTTGAAAATTATTTTACAAAAAGAGGTTGTTAATCTGCAGACAAATAAGAAATTATTACTAGTTGCTTTGGAAGTGTTGAAGCACGATAATATAGACATATTTTTTATGATGATGGATAAAAGTGTTGATCGAAACGAAATATTGACGGATGGAGAAACTCTGTTAACTGATCTTTTTATGAACAACATAAGGGAAGAAGTGATTCTTAAGATTATTAAGTCAAGAATATTCGACGTACACAAGTGTAACAATAAAGATCAAGCGGCGTTATCTCTCGCGTGCAGTCGGCTGATGACGAATGTAATAAAAGAATTATTAGAACAAAACTGTGAGATTTCTCAATCCAGTTTCAGTGCCGTCAAAATGACCGTAATGGCGTGTTCAAATAATTCGTCAAAGGTTTGCTTCAAAAAATGTTTCTAAAATACTTAATTTTCTCTTTCTAATAACCATAATAAATAATTACTAATTTACTATTGTTGTTATCACTGGTTTCTCTCTAAAGTAATATTTTTTTCCATAACTAATTAAAAGCAAATGTTCTAAAATAAAAACTAAAATATATTAATAATTTATCCATTTACTTTAATTATCAGATTTTTGATATTTTGCTTTCTTCAACCTCTAAACCCTATGGGCATTCTCTACACTTTACATTATAATACACAACATATCAATAAAGGACTAGGCATCGATTTTTTCAAACTTCTAAGATCATATTCCGGCTATTTACCTATGGATTCCTATTCATGTGTTCAGACAGATTTTCGATATTCTGTTACCTTCGACCTAGCTCTATTATATAAAAAATATAAATATAGTACACTTTGCACAATTGTGAACTTATTGATTTTGCACACTTGTACAAGTGAAGTATTGATTAACACATAGTAGGGGAAAAATGGGGCTTCTCCCCACATGACCCC
>MQRK01026365.1:0-10441 GCA_001938485.1 Girardia tigrina | reverse complement strand
GCAAGTTTAGTATTTCGAAAATATAATTTGATTAAAACTTTTCTTATATAATTATTGGACATGTTTCGATGTTTACATACATCATCAGCAATTTTCGGATGTTTAGTAAATGAATATTGAATTGTTTGAATAACACAATTTTAATAAATATAATTTACTTTAAAAGGTGACAAAGAAATTAAACATTATTATTTATTAAAGTATTATTGGGTAATAATGGCAAAAAATATTTTAATTAAAAATTTTAAGTATTGAAATAACCTTATATATATTTACAAGTACTAACTAAAAACGTAAAATAATTCATTTATACAAATACATTTTAATTGAAAAACAATAAACCCAATGTAAAATAATAAAGATAAATTGAAGAAAAAATATGACAAATAAAATGAGCCAAAATAATATCTTATCATAATGAATAGAATCAATAAACCGACCTCCTGTGGAATAATGAAGTCCAATTCCCGAAAGAAATCCTGCCCCACTCGTGATTGTATACTTGGCAGTTCGTCTGAGTCCTCCAAGAGAAAGGTACTGTATAAATACTTCATGAGCAAATTGGTGGCGCACTGGTTCGCCAATCCGTACTGCATGTGTCTCTCGCACGAGTCCGGGGCGATTTCTGTGTTGACTTTTCTCCAAAAATCCAACACCACCGACACATTGAAATCCTTTTTCAAATCATCACAATAAGCCAAAATTATTTACGGAAACAAAAAGTTATTAGCAAAATATAAAATTCTCCAAAATGACATGCAAATTAATACTGACTGCTATCGACCCATTTTTTTGGACACCGCTTATTAATTTTCAATAATTAATGAATTATTTAATAGGCAACTTTTTAAATATAATCTAAATAAGGTCTGAACACCCGCCCTATTGAATTTTGCTATTCACTAGATTTGATGCGATAGTTGTATCAAAATGGTTACTGCAAAAAATGAAATCTCACGTGTCTCAACACTGCGTTCTCGAATATGGGGCTCGAAATCAACATTGGGAAAACGAAGATCCTGAATCTCAATGGAGCAAAATACATTACGGCAAGGGACGAGTTGAATGCAGGAATTGAATGGGTGGACGAATTCTGCAACCTCGATAATTGAGTGTAGGGGAAACTCAGGTACGGATATCAAGGCCAGGATTCAGAAAGAAACAGCGAAACTACGAACGATCAGACCAGTGTTGAAGAACAACAAGCTGTCTCTCCGGAACAAGAGCATAATTATCAGCTGTGTATTCCCGGTGGTTTACTACAGCTGTGAAAACTGTAGAACAAACGAAGCACACGTGAAAAAACTGAAAGCATTTCACAATCTGTGCACACGGCGAACTCTGGGGATATCAAAAGCTGAAAGAATCAGGATGGATGAGATATCAATTGGACTGCAAAGCCCAATGGATATCATTGCGCGGAGAAGAATGATATTGACTGCCCGGAGAACGTCAAACAGATCAGTGGATGCGAACTCATCGGAGGGAAGAAGATCAGCGGTCGGAGAAAGCAACATCTGGTGGAATGTCTTATAGTGGACACTCACTGGCTCTTTGGAGCCGAGTACAGTTTCGAAGAATGTAAGAGACATTTTGCAGGAGAATCTACTGAAGATGGATGGAAAGATCGAGAAGATATTCCGACTGAGAAGAATTCAAAGAAGTGGGGACGAGAAAACACTGAGACTGGTGTTACCTCGTTTAAAAGAACACAGCTGCCCGATAGATGCCTGTCATAGACAGTATACAGAAGTGAAGGAATTGAACAGGCATCTCATAAGAGATCACGATGGAGCTGGCCCAATCCCGCGAAAACAAAGAGCCCAGCCATGTCAGAAGACAGGAAACTACCAATGCCAACATTGCCCGAAGGAATACAAAACTGCTAGATTCCTAAAGATTCACATTCAGAAGAATCACCAAGAACCGCCAACATCCAACGCCCGGAGAGGAGAACTTGGAAAGAGAGAACGAGGAAGAGCCGACATCAAACCAATCCAACTCTCAGTTACTGGACGCAACTGTGAGTATGCCGAGGATACAGACAAATGACGATACCGAAGAAGAGCCGCACCTATAATACCGATTGCCAGCCGGCTACTCGACAGCAAGAGGAGAGTTCAAGTGCCCATTTCGCGGCTGTTACGCGTCCACCGTAACAGCCAGAGGTATATATGGTCATGGTACCAAGTTCCATGGCTGGTCGTTTATAACTGGCAAACCGACTGCTCAGAGACGGAAGGCCACTGACCCCGTAGGAGGCCTATCAGGGGGCCTTTAAGGACTTTAGTTTGGGTGGACCCTCTAAAGAGCCTTAGGCTCAATACCATTGAAAGAGATGGGAGGCCCACTGCAATAAAAATTATTGACTAGAAATTATAATAGGTGTAAAATATTTATCACTGTGTTGTGTTTATTAAACTAGTAAATCAAAAAAAAATTGCATATCCATTCTTTATACTGGCAGAACTCTATTTGACCAAGAGAATTTTTTGTTATCTTTTGTAGAAGGGAAAATTTTATAATACGCAAAAAAACATAAAAATAAAAAAGTATTAATAAATGTAATACACTATTTCAACTTGTATGTCAAAGAATAACAAAATATTTGAAATATATATTTCATAATTGTATTAATTTTAATTTAATTTTTACCTTTCAAATTTCTGAGGTACGTTTTGATATTACTTTCTGTTTAATTTTAATCTTAAGTTTTAGAAATGAATCTACAAGACAAATGCAGCATATGTCAGATTTCAATGTTACGGAAACCGGTTGTGAGATGTGACCCATGCTGTCAACTCTTACATGAGAAGTGCTGTGAGGTCTTATTCACCAATTTATTAACTTACTTTCTACATATATATATATATATATATATCCATAGAATTTAGAAATCTGTTTTTGAAGGCCTTCTACTCAATCGATTTTCTTCAAACTGCACAATTATTCATTCTCGATGACAATAAATGATTATGTAAAAATTTGATCGAAAAAATCTTTTTAAGATCCCAAAATGGGAAAAAACGAAAATTCGGAGTTATTGAACAATACTAATTGCAAGATATCTATTTATAAATTATAAGTAGTTTATAATAATTTTTAATGTTTTTTTTAATTGACATTTTTGAAATTTTAAAATCTTTGCTGGAAGAGTAGAGTTCTGTCTGCATAAAGAATGAATATAAAAAATTTAATTTCTTGATGTACTAGTTTTATATTTAAATATTTATAAATCGTGGACTTTTATTTCTTGAAGAAAACGGAAAAAAATGTCAGGGGTTTCCTATTTGATGATTCGCAGTAATTTCTTTAAAGAAAAATCGATTTCTTTAAAAAAAACCTAAACTGATTGAGCAAAACCAAGGTCATTTTCGGACAGAGAGCATCGAAATTAGTCTAATTCAGCTGGAAAATCCTGGACAATTTTCAAAAACTATTTTTTGTTACCCAGTGTTATTTAACAGATTATCATATTTACAGCTCGAAATCACTTGAGGCAGATAAATAGAAGTTTTTTCTTTTGTTATATAATAATATAAAATGGGAAAATTGGGTTGATCCAAAATCATTTCAAAATATAACATTTATTCCCCCTCTCTTGACCTGAAAAACGCCTGCCAAAAATCATTGAAATAAACAAAAAAACATGAAACTTCAGAGACTTTTAAGGCGTTTATTTAAAAAATATAATTTAAATACGTTTTATTTAATAATAGGATTCAGATAGAATAGAAAGTTTTCTATTTTTAGGTATAAAACACTGATATTTAAACACAAAAACATCAGATGAGATCAATAAAATTAGAATCGACTTTAGGAATCTGGTCCAAAATGAAATCATTGAATTCAAAACTATCCCTTATCTCAAATTCATTAGAAATCAATGGACTCAATAATGGACAAGTAAAAACCGTTTCAAATTTTAAAATCCTCAATTAAATTTTGAAAAAGCTTGATAAGAATAGATTGGAAGAAATTACGGACTATGTTAGGACATTGAGAGGATTGAGATGTTGAAGAATTGATAAAAGTATCTTGGAGTTGGCTGTTTAAAAGAGTTCCTTTATATACTCAACAAAAGGTCACAAATATCGATACAAATGAGATGATAACCATATTGAAATTATTTTTCACTTTGTCTAAAATTATTCAATTAATAAACTTTTCTATAACATTCGTTTGTATCGATAATGTAGAGTGTTTTAAGCGCTATCGAATACTTTTTGAATTAGATATAAAATTTTATTGTAATTTTACAGATGACCACCAAAGCTCCAACAAAAGAGCATTTGCGGGAAGTTCTTTTATTCATGTTTAACTCGAAGAAAAGTGCCATCGATTCTCCAAAAATGATTGCTGAAGTATATGGAGAAGATACAATCACTGCCAGAGCCTGTCAGAAATGGTTGAGAGAAGGCGATTTTGATCTGAGCAACAAAGACCGCGGTAGACCATCAAAGCAGTTTGAAGATGAAGATGATGCCCAAACACAACAACAATTAGCTGACACGTTAGGTGTGACTCAGTAAACAATTCAAATCGCTTGCATGACATTGGCAAGATTCAGAAAGAAAGACGATGGGTGCTGCATGAATTGACTGAATAAAATTGAATAACAACGTGCGAACTTATGCTTGATCGGCAGCAACGCAAGTCATTCATGCATCGAATTATCACTGGTGATGAATATTACATTTATTTCATGGAAAGACCTAGGAAAGGCGCCAAAGATGACTCCCAAGCATAACATCCATGGAAAGAAGGTGCTGCTCTGCATATGGTGGGATCAGAAGGCGATCTTGTATTGTGAACTTCTGAAACCTGACGAAACTGTTACAACGGCTCGTTATGGAGAGCAACTAATCAATCTGAACAGAGAAGTTGCCACCAAACGACAGGAATGGACCACAAGACACGAGTGCCCGATATTGATTAACGATGATGCGAGACCTCACGTTGCAAAACCGGTCATAAATACAATAAAAGTACTGGGAAATATTACCCCACCAGCCCTACTCTCCTGACATTGCTCCATCGGATTATCACTTATCACGGATTGGCGGAATAGAAGTTCACAAAACACGAATAATTGCGAAAATGGCTCGATAAATCGATTGTGTCGAAACAACCGAATTTTTTCGATGGAATCCATAAATTATCAATAAATTGGAATAATAAAAGTTAATAAAAGTTTAATTAAAATTTTTTTTTGGAATTTTAATTCATTTATATCGTAAAAAAATTAAAATTCCAAAAACATTTTTAATTAAACTTTTATTATGTTCCGGACAAAACTACGATCATTTCGAACGTCTACTGTCATCAGCTGGAGAAATTAAATGAATCCCTTAAACACAAAAGGCCAGGATTAATCAATAGAACAGGTGTAGTGTTTCACCAAGATATTAATCACCTATTCCACTTTATCATCATTTATTATATAAGGAAACATTGTCCTGATACACTACTGACACATTTATCTATTGAAGATTCCACTATATGATCTCTTGACACAATCTGTTATTAGTAATAACAGATTAACAGATAACAGTGGAATCTTCAATAGATAAATGTGTCATTAGTGTATCAGGACAATGTTTCCCAATATAATAAATGATGATAAAGTGGAATAGGTGATTAATAAAAGAGAAAGACCAATAAAATTCGGATATAAACTGTCTGAAGTTTAAATAATGTCAATATAAAATTAAGTATTCATTAAAAATTGATATATTATAAAAAACATAAAATAGTAATGAAAATTCTTTGTAACCTCCTGACTATTTTCCGGATGTCGTTTGAGGATAGCGGTAATGAGATGTTCGAGCTGGTAGATCGAGCATCCCTTTCCCCAGTCACGACAAGAGTCGATCCATGGGCACTGCATATCTAGCTCATCATAAAGTGTCTCTAATGCCAGTGCAACTTCTTCCTGGTGATCTTTTGTTGGTACATAAATCGGTTCGTATTTGCCATTAAAAAATGATCGAATATTAACAATTGTTTCTTTAATGGAATGATTATTTCGAAACGTCTCTGGTTTCCAACCAACATTTTCTTCCACTAGTAAATCGATTTATCGTTAATTAAGACTACTTTATGAACCAAATTCAATGAAACGGCACCAGTTCCGTATTGACTTAATATAGAAAATTGAGTC
The DNA here is from genome assembly GCA_001938485.1 of Girardia tigrina. Classification (NCBI taxonomy): domain Eukaryota; kingdom Metazoa; phylum Platyhelminthes; order Tricladida; family Dugesiidae; genus Girardia; species Girardia tigrina. The sequence continues at coordinate 4,278 of MQRK01026365.1, read as the reverse complement.
ACAAAATTCAAACTGTGTTTTGTTTTATTTATTAGCGTATTCAAGTCTCGTTGTGACAGAGGGGAGAAAGGGTTAAAAAAAGTAATTTTTTCGAGTGACATAATTTATGAACGCCCATAATCAATAATTGAGTTTTATCTGAGTTCATTATTATTAGGTCTACCGGAAAGTTCTGTCTGTTTCTATCAGCAAATATTCCGACATGTCAGCCATATTTTACGAAAATGGGATAAAAAAATTGCCTTCACGCTGGCAAGAAGTCATTAATCACGATGGCAATTATATTATTTAATAAAGATTATTGACAGTAAGAAAAATTTTTATTTTGTTTTATTCTAAAAACGGACAGAACTTTCCATAAGCCCTCATATATAATGAGGCTGCAATTAGGTCTTAGTAAATTATGGATTTCATCGCTCTAGGGATAGAGTTTAATTGATATAAGATTTTCTGTATCAATTTTTTGGAATTAAATTTTTGATTTTCTTTTCTTTCATCATGTCACAGATTTTCCTATTATTATTTTTAAATTCTGACATTACCAAAGTATTTTTATAAATGAAACAATCTACTTTTAAATATGATTTTATTTTTTTTGTAATTCTCAAAAATATTTCCAAGAAATATTTTTTACAAAATATGATTTTGAAACATACATTTATTAAAAGTAATGAAAAATACAATTATGGAATTGTTTTTAAAAATATAAAAAAACAATTATTAACCACAAGTAAAAATAACTTATTTCCTTATGCAACTGGAATGCCGTTTCATTAATCAAATCAAAACCTACAGTCCTCATACAAGTGCTGCCGATAACCAGCAGCAACATTAATTATGTCAGGAAATAACACCAAAGTATCGATTATTCCTTTCATAAAACTAAACCGAATAAAGCATATTTCGCTTGACGCAAAAATCCGCTGATTATCCTCGCTCCTACAATAATCGACACCAGAAATTTTTACTGTCACAAACTCTTTGCTCAAAACATCTTTCGATAATCCAATTTGAATTATTGTTTTCAAAGTCTCCCGTTCCCATGCAGCTCTTCTGGTATCGATATCTGTGATCTCCTATAACAACCGTTGTGATTAATTAACATCGCATTACACTCGATTGTCCAAGCAACTTTCAATGTTTTCAATAAAAGAAACTTTGGAACCTTTATTTGAATTTTAAAATTAAAATTCAATCAAAAGTTTATACAAATATTAAAAAAATTACGATAAATTATTTTTAAAAATCAAAAATCGTTCGTCAAAATTTATTGTGATTAGGGATGTGCCGGAATCCGGTTCAAATCCGGCCTCAGTCGGTTTTCGGCCCTTTTTACAAATCCGGCTCCGGCCATAATTTGGTCGATTTTGTACCGGATTTTGTAAGAGTATACAGATGTACAAATAAGCGAAAATGAAATCAATTTTAGAATTTTTTCAATTCTTTTTCAAATTTACTGGGACTTTTAATTTTCTCTAAATTTTACTTCAATCTTTTGACTCATAAGGCATATCTACATACAGTCAAACTCGGTAATCTCGAATATATTCGGCTATCCCGAAGGTAATTTTGTCACCAAAAAGTAAAAGAAAATATATCACATTATCTGCAAACTCGACTATCTCGAATGTTTTTTCCGCCCCACGCGATTCGAGATAACCGAGTTTGACTGTATATATTTCCTAAATTTAGTCAACGTTAATAAAAAATAAACAATTCAGGGACATCTGTTAATTTTTTTTCTATAAACAATATCGTATTTCAAAGAATAACAATTGAATTTCAAAATCGTATATTGCACTTTGTCCAATATGACGGCTGTAAATGTCAGTGTACTGATGTCTTTTAATACTATTGAGAATGTTCATTCAACAAGTTCTACGTTGATAAATTAATTTGTGATTATTTATCAATTAATTTGTGATTATTTATTAATTAATTGTGATTATTTATTAATTAATTTGTGATTATTTATTAATTAATTTATGATTATTTAATTAATTAATTTGTGATTATTTATGAATATTTATTATTTAATTTGTGATTATTTATTAATTAATTTATGATTATTTAATTAATTAATTTGTGATTATTTATGAATTAATTTATGAATATTTATTATTTAATTTGTGATTATTTATGAATATTTATGAATTAATTTGTGATTATTTGTCATTAATTAAGTTTTGATTATTTATTAAATTTAAAGTATAAATAACTTTCATTTTTTGTAGTAAAAAGAACATAATTTTAGCCATGATTCAATCTAAAATTTATTCGTTAATTTTAAAAAAATTGCAGTTGATTGACTATTGAAAGTACAGCCAAATTAAAAATCAGATTCAAAACATTCGTTCAAATTATAAATATCAAAATTTTAGGTTATCCTTTAATAGTTATTTATCCTTTGTCGTTATTTAATAGCGGACGAATCGGTTGAGAAATCATTAGCGACAATTGCGTGGACAAATACAGCTGCCTCTCAATACAAACAAAGAACAGGTGTATCCGGTTATGGGTCCCAGTGGTTCAAGAGGATTAATCAATGGAATCAATTAAAATGTGAATTTTAAAGTTCGTTCTTGTGTATTATTATTATATTATTATTTAAGTTGTCAGTGTCTCTATTGATTCGGTTGGTATACTTTCATACGGGCCCGAGCACAAATAAAAGTATGACAATATGTAAAAAATATTGCAAGCATTCCTAGAAAAATAATTTAAAAATTTATTTAAGTAATCTAACCTGAATGAAAATACCGATATTGATTACGTAATCGCTGACTTTTCTTACTTATTTTACGTATATTTTATAATTAAATTTGTTTTTCGTCTTATTTTTTAAAACTATTTTTTATTTATTTTTGCATAAAAAATTAACTGAAAATAATTCAAAACACAGAAAATCCAAAAAAATATTCAATTTAAAATATAAACAATTTTATATATAAAATATATTAAGCATACCTTAAAAAATATGAAACAAATCATTAAACATTTGTTTCATTCTGAAATCGTGGTACAAATATTTCCTAAATTAAATCGAATATTTTCTGAAATGAGTCAGTGACGAAGCGGGACATTTCGACGCCAGAAATTAGGATTTTAAAATAGGAATAAAATTAAATAATTTGCTGTCAAACATAAATTGTGAATAGAAAGTTATTTAAATATATTAATAATTATTTATAATTTTTAATCAAAATTTTACATCAAATGTGGATGGATCAATAAGTCTGACATTTTCACTAGAATGGCAATTCTAATCACATAAACAAACTTCTATAAATATATAATTCTGCTATTTTTTAGCGAGTTGTGTCGCTTAATTTATGTTTGACAGCAGACTAAAATTCCTAATTCATTACAAACTATTTCATTTTATTCCTAATTTAAAATCCTAATTTCTGGCGTCGAAACATCCCGTACCCGCCAGTGAAGCCAGTGATTACGTAACCAATACATTTATTTCACACTGAGATTTTGTGACTTAAAAATCATTTTACCCCTTTTAACAAATAATAAGTGATAATTTAAATTGAATAAGTATATATATATATATATAAACAACTAAAGCATGCAAAAAAATGAAAAACAACCAAAATAAAAACATACACCTTTACATACWTACAAACACGCAAACAAAATGAAAAACACACATCATACATACAAATTTTTTTACAATGGTTAAGGGCATTTAACGTTTTACTAGGATAAAACGTAAATTTTAAATTAATTAATTTACAATTATTTAAAAAAAATTATTGAAAAATGAATGCGTAATATTCAGATATCAGCAGCGCAACTGAAGATACCCAAATAATTGAATCAAGACATTAATAATTTTTAGTGTACAATTTTAGAAGTATATCGAACGATTCTGAGAATACCGAACCGTTACGACAAAAAGCAAATCGAAATTCGTAAATATTTATAATATATTTAACTTTTAACATAATATATCGGGTCTCGAAAGCCAACAAAATGCTGCTTGTAACAGCAGTCTTGAATGACCAGGATTATAATCTGCTGGGGTCTCAATTAGGAATCCACCAGAAGACCGTCAGAAATATAATTTATCGATTTAGAAAGACGGGAGATATCAGTGTTGGGCGACGTGGTGGAAATAGACCCATAATGATCACTGAAAGTTTTGGAGAGAAGTTACTGGACTATCTGGAGGACTTCCCCGAGGCTACATTATCAGAAATGAAAACGTTTCTGAAAGAAAATACAGGTATCGATTGCTCCCTTCCCACAATAAGCAGATTCCTCTCC
>MQRK01026363.1:0-10946 GCA_001938485.1 Girardia tigrina | reverse complement strand
GGATATTAGATATTTTAATTATTTGAAATATTTAATATTTACTTTTTTGATAAATATTTTGTTTAAATATTATCAATTAAACATTGTTTTGAAAATAAACTTTTCGCGTGTTACAGTTTAGAAAAAAAGTGATATTTTCTAAATTTTACTTCATTTTTTCATTTTTTTCTAAATTTTACTTGAATTTTTCATTTTTCTGAAATTTACCAAAATTTTTTATTTTTTAAAATTTTAATTTCCGAGACTTATTTTGTAGGTGGGTGCTTATGTCGGGGGTGCTTTTGTCGGGTCACCGTAAATTTTCCAATTATGGAAACTGTTTTATACAAAAGTAAAGATTTTTAAGGCCTTTAAATTTTATTAATTACACTTTTCTTACTTGTTTCTTGATAATATGTTACAGTTATTCTCAAATTAGAAAATCAAACCCTAAATAACGTCTTTAATTAAAAATTTAAATAGTTTATTTCTTTTTCTTTATCACAACAAAAAAAATCCTTTTCACTTTTATTTTAAAAAATAAACCAAACTTTCCAATGTACTTTTATTAAACAAACCTTTAATTCTTTATCACAAAAAAATTCAAATTGGCCAATCACATTGCGCCAACCTAAAAATATAGGTTTACAACAATAAGCACTACGTTGTGGTCTTTTATTTATTTTTTTTAAATCGATTACATTCTGAATCTCTGTACAATATGATTGTTCTCTGATAAAATCTTTTACTTTTTGATCATATCAGTTTTTCTTTGTACTAAAAACGTTCCGTTTCTGATAAAGTATCTTGAAAGCTGTGGATAAAAGCTAAAACGTCAACATCTGTTCTCAACAGATAATATTTATTTTCAGGAGGTAAATGATTTTACAAAATAATATTAAATGATGATACAATATTGCCACATCTTTTTTTAAATTAATACGTTATTCACCGTACAACATATTATTAATGAAGGTTGACATGATATCATTAAGGCGGATTAATGAGAAAATGTTTCGACAAGAAGGACAGGATATGGATATTGAGCCGACTGAGTTACATAGAGATTCAACTTTTTTATTTGATTAATTTAAAAATTGATTTTCTTCAACAAATTTCATTCTAGTTTTTTGGACAAAATCATTTCAAAAAAATCACTAAGAGAATAAAGAATCGACGAACAACCACTGAAATTCTGATGGACCTTCAGAATTTTAAAATTTCAAAGAAGTTATTAAATATTTTACCTTTGTCGTGAGATGTTTTTTTTTCACTTTCCCTAAACAATAATTGTGTTTTAACTCAAAATGTTAACTTGTTGAAAACATGAACGCGTTCTGTCAATGAGAGATTGTTAGAGGCTGCCTTGAAATTTAAAAGATCTTCAAGTTGTAAATGATCAAATATTTGACTTTCCAATAATGTTAACTGTTCGGCAACCACTTGCGAATTGAAATCATTTCTGTGGAGTCTTTGAAAATAACATTATATTTGTGACATTAATTTATGGTAAACGGATCAAGGCTTTTTCCGTAGTTTTAATTGTGATATGATTATTCAAGTCTCTCAGGGCAGACTCCAGAAGAAGACTGTCTTTGATGCAACTGAAGTTGTTCAAATTTTCACTGAATGTCGACAAAATACACTGAGTGTTTCCATCCATCAGTCGACTCCACTGATATATTAACTGAACCATTAGGTAAATAACATCAGATAAAAGCTCTTTTTGACCATAATCTCGAGAGGCATCGACATTATTTTCATATTTTTTTAATCTGATGTATTTTCATGTAAAACAAATACCGATTTAGAAATTTATGTAAAATATCATATGTTTTTATAAAGAGAGGATGTGACAACAAAAGCTTTGTGAAAGGTGATAGTATGCAGTGGAGTTGATACCGATGGAGCAAATCTAAATATAAAATCAAAACCTAAATAAAACATCTCCAATCTAAATCGAAAATCCCTAAAGTCAAAATACGACTCCTATTTAAAATGAAAACCCTTTATTGCCGCACATACCAGAATATGACGATGCCCCACAAATTGGATCTAAATTAGGTGGCTTATTCAATTATGCATGAGTGTTGAGTAAATGTTATCCATTTCAATTGTCCATGTCTGGGTTGTTGTATAAGTACATTGCTCAATAAGTTTAATAATAATAATTGATTTGTATTTTTCATTCAGTCAATGGCTGACATTCCAAAATGGTGGGACGCTCACAGACAGTCTCACTTTGGATAAGCTTAAGTCTCTAAAATCATCAAACCGTCTTTCAGAATGTGATTTGTTATACTTATTAGATTTCCATGGCTCAAGTGGAAGGACCGTTTATTTGTATCTTTCTAGTAGAATCCTTTACTTACTTGTGATTCTTCCTTAAAGAACAAAAATAACAAAGAACAAAATATTTTTTTTTCGATTATGTTTATTTGTGTCCGTTTTTATTAAACTGTAAACTCTAAAAAAGCGCCCTTAAAAATTATTTTCCGTAAATATGAGAACCAGTTCGTTTATGGCCAAATATATTCAGAGTCAAGTTAATTTTGTCATTTATTTTCATTTGTAATTTTATAACGAATTTTATAACCTTATTTGTGTTTTTGTTGAATGATTTTTATCATTAATCAAAGATTTGGTCGAAGGGTATCAAAATATTAAACTTATGTTATTACTTGAAAATTGCATAAATGCACATTTTAATATTACTAAAGATTCCTCCATCACAAATATATGAATAAAATCCAGTGGCGGATTTAGCTATAGGACTGGGGGCCCTTTTGGATTCTAAATGGCGCCCCAAGATGACTTTTATAAATGTGTAGTTTTGTGTACAAGAATTAGCTGCATTATGAAAATAAATTCAACAGATAAATCTAAAGATTTTGAAGTATTCAAACTGGAAACCGAGAGCAAAATCTTACGAAAACCGTTCACGGAAATTCAGAACAACCGAAATTACAAATAAAATCAATCAGAAAATCGAGTATTATCAAAATTATTTAATGAAAATCTAATTGATAATTATAATAAATAATCAATCTGAATACATAGGCGCTCACAAGGGGAGGCAAGGTGGGTCAGCTGACCCTCCTGGAATTAAAAATTAAACCTGTACGAAAAACAAATTTAAATAGTAAATTACAAAATAAATAGATGCCACATCCTAGTAAATGATATCAACAGCTTTGTAAGGGATATATAATTATTTAATTTCTGATTATTATTAAAATTTTATAATGATTTTTACTCGGTATACTGCTGATGAATCTGCTGATATATCAGGTATTGAACAATTATCAATCGCAGTACGATTTGTGAAAACAAAACTTAGGATTATTGTATGAGGGCAGAATTTGAAAGATTGTTTCCACTGGAAAATATGAACTTGAAAACCATTTCAAGTAAAATACTTTCATCGTTGAGACATTTTGGTTTGAATTCAAGGTTATGATGGCTTTTCTATGATGGTGGGAAAAATAAGTGATTTAGGAACAATATCATATAGCAAACTTTTCACTGCACTTCGCATAAATTTAATCTAGTGGGGAATGATCTAAATAATATTCAAGAATTACGAAACACAGTTGCATCAATTAAATATGTGATTAGTTTTTTCTGTCAAATACCTTTAAGGACAAAGTGCATTCCGCGTTTCCCACCATTTTGCGAAACATGTTGGACAGCAAAATATAAAAGTATTCGGATTTTTAAAGATTATTTTTTGTTCCATTATCGAAGGATTACAACTATTAACAGTAGAAGATAGGTAGGCCTCCTCCCTACGGTGGGAGCACATGAGCGAACTCATGCGGCTCTTACCCGTGATTAATGACTCGTAGAGACTATCAGAAGCTGAATCGTTTCTATCATTGTGAAGGAAAACTTGACTACCTTCAACTGATNCCCCGCCGTTACACGTTTCCATAATCCAGCTCAGAATAGCATGCCTTTTACAGAGGCACATTGCAGGTCCAGGCCCTCCATACTATGTTGGTCAGCACCCCTACAATGCAAGCTACAATTTAGCCTAAAGAAGAGAGCTCTAGTTTCCCAGGGACACCCCGCGAAGGTATGTCCTACTGACTTAACACAGGATACCATTGTATTAGCCCCCCCAACAGTAGAAGGTAACAATTCTTATACTCAACAACATGTATTTTAAATATAAAACGTATGTACTTCTTCAAGTTTCATTATTTGTTTGCATGTTATAGCACAGTACTCAGCCTTACTCGAATCTATTGTTAATATTCTTCAAGGAAATGAGCAAAATTTTGTCTCTGTTATAAAGCAACTTTTATATTATGAAGAAAATTATTATGAGTCACTGAAATAATGCCGAAGAAAATGTTAATTGCATCATCCAAGTTGTTGAGAAAAATGTTCAACAAATAAATATTAAAATAGAGGTACCACGTCTAGCAAATATTCAAAAATATCGGTCAAATACACCGCGTGATTTACCTGAATCGTATTATAGAAATTCAGTTTTCATTCCGTACCTGGATTCATTAATAATGTCTTTAAAGGAAAGATTTTCTAAAGAGAATGAGTCGGTGTATTCACTTTTTCAGTTACATCCTAATAATATGCGTCAATAAACAAAAGCGGAATATGAAGACAAGATAAAAAATATTCTGAATAAGTATAGCTGTTTTTTGGAAAATTTCACTCGAGATGCTATAGTTTGATTTGCATATTGGAACGAAAAATAAATAAATGAGATTCAAAATCTGAGTTTCTTAGATTTAATACAGCATTTTGTAGTATTTTATCCTTCTGTTTCTTTGTCCCTGATACTTCATATTTTCTGAGAAAGATCACATGTCTCCTTTTTTGCAATATTTGAATTCCTTACATCTAAATATTTCTTTCACTTTTGAGACTGAAAAGAATGGATCGTTATATTTTCTTGATCTGTTAATTGAAAGGATTTGTTGTTGTTATTATGAAACAGAGATCTATAGAAAGAAAACTGACACGGGGTTGTAAACAACTTCTAAAAGTTTTTGTGAACCCAAATTTAATCGTAACATGATTAAAGGGTTTGTGTTTCGTTCTTGGTCTTTTTTAAACTTGAATTGGCCTTGGAATAGATTGAAGACAAAGTTAAGTGACCTTTTACATAAGAATGGATATTCAAAATCTTTTCTTGAAAAATTAACTAGAGAAACAATTGATAAATTATTTAAAGATGGTGTAAGTAAAATAATTGAAGGAAATGATGATTTGAAACCCATCATAGGAACGAATAAGAGACTTAATGGTGGTTACACATCAACAGTTCCTTATTCTGAATGTTTTAAAAAATTCAAATCTTCTATTCTAAATTCAATTAATACTATGAATTTTAATTTTAAAATCGTATCTAAAACATATAAAATTAAGAATATGTTCCGTAAAAAATCGAAAACTCCTTTGAGTTTATACTCAGATCTTGTGTATAAATTTGAGTGTAATGGGTACAGCACCACATACTTTGGAGAAACAGTCCGTCATCTCTGTAAACGGGTTTAGGAGCATGGACATCTAAGTGGTAGTAGTAATATTGCTGAACATAAAACATTGTAAATCATCTGTTGAAATAAATAATTTAAAAGTTTTATGCAGCAATTTTAAAAATTATTGGGAAATAGTCTCTTGTGACGCACTAATAATCAAAGTGGTTAATCCAGCAATTAATGTCCAACTTTATTAAAAGGTTTTCCGCGAAACAGTAATTACACAATTGATTATACAATCATCAATTTATCATATATAAGCTTAATAGCTTAAATCTGTATCGCCTGATGATGGCGGATATTCCGTCGAAATATATTGATCTAATAAAAAATTACATTTTAAAATAGCGTTTTTTAATTTTTAAAAAACTGTTGTCATTCTTTTAATATTTCAAATTGTTTTATCGAATCAATTGAATCCATTTGTAAATAAAAAAAGATTGTGCAATTCTGAAATAAAAATACGTGATTGGGAATACGTTATCATTATTTTATATCGATCACCAAACCGTGTATGCTAAAATTCAGTTTAAAAGAAAAGGAAAAAAAATTAAGCTCAGCTACTGAAAATTTGATTTTCAAAATTGTGTCCAGCATATATAACGAAGATTTTAAAAACATTAATATGTATCATGACCAAATAAAAATCGATTTAGTTATTTCCAATGATATTAAGTTCTATGTGTGAGTAAAAATTGGGAAGAATCTGAAATTGAAATAATTAAAACTATCTGTTGTCACATTCAACATTATCAGTTCGAAAAACGAACCGATAGATTTTCCAAATTTGTAAATCGCATTTTTAATCCTAATAAATGGAAATAATATATATATATATATATATGTAAAATGTAGTTTATATTTATTATTTTTTATTTGAAAATTACCAGCATGTTTATGCCTATATAGTATTTTGATTGTATACAAAAATGTTATGTTTGTTTGAACAAAAAATAAAATGCGCGGCGATTTTGAAAATATCCACACAAGTGTAAATACAACAATAAACGATGTCAATCAAGCTTTTTCCTTTTACTTGATGAATTATTTAAAAAATCGTTTTATGTATTTTCAACAGAGCACGCGTTTCGTCAGAATTAATGCAAAATTCATCCTGATTTGCTATAGTCGTTTCGATATTGAAATGACGATTCGAATAACGCCAATTGGAATTTTTGTTCTAATACTATCAATTTGATATTTATATATTCGGGATTGTTCTGTGTGGTTTCTAATCCCTACAATATATTACAGAATTGCAGCGATGAAATTATCGGGTAATATAATGGCTAAGAGCAGTGTGAAAGACCACCGCGTGTTTGTCAAATCACAGGCTGCTCAAAATAGGATTGTTCTCAGCCGGGATCGCCAAGGTTTCTCATATTTGAAGATGAGAAAAGGATGGTCCTAGGAGCATGAGCAAAATGACGAAGTCTGTTCATCGAATGAATCAGATTCTGTTTCATTCTTTCTCCTCGCCTCAGAATCTCCACGTCTCCATCACCAGAGCATTATGACCGTGACCGCGCAGCGCCCGCTCTCGCACCAACAGACAATGAAATAGCAATAAGAGTTGTAACGAAATCGGAAGAGATTAAAGACCTACAAACTAGAATGTTCGAAAATGATAAAAAGAAAAGAATTTTCCAAAGGAAGCATAACACGAAAAGAGAAAATGATTGAAAAAAAGGGTACAATAATAGAACACCTTGATAATAGATCGAAAAATCCGTCGAACAAGAAACAAGAAGTAATTTTTAAGTCAGAAATGCTATCTGTTGGACATGTCACAAAGGAAGGCATGTTAGAAGAAAGTGCCAAAATTTGAATTGTATTCATTAAAATGGAAAAGGACACGTAAGAACACAGTATTATGAAAACACGAATAGTTTTAGAAAATGTTATGATAGGAGAGCGTGCGTAACGTGGCTGCGGCACCCTGTTGTCGTGGGGTGGATATGGGGTCGGGGTGGAACGTTTAATTTTACCCTATCAGCTTCAAAACAACTCCGATAAGTCTCACAATCATTGTAAAGATCCAAAATCAATATTGCCGTCCTTTGAGACCAACTCAAATCCGCATATAATTCGTCAATGTCGATATTTTCTTTAATTTCTAAATTGATCAATGAATCTTTCTTTTCTCCCATCACATCCCAATTACTGTCCAAATATCTTTTATAAATCTCATCATTAGTTTTTATCATGTATCAGTTATCACTCTGCAACCAAATTTCCGGAAACAATAGTCAAAAACGCAATCGAATCAAAATTACAGAGTATGGCTCATATACACGAATAGGAAATACCCAGCGGCAGAACTGGACTCACTACATGATGAATTCTACAGAAGAGAGGATTCTAGAAAATGGGACTATTCTGTTAGTCTAACATCCGCTTCAAACGTAAGTTGACATGCACTGAGTCTGATAGATTTTATCGGATATTTATTCGGAAATCATTCTTTTCACTTTAACTTAACTTGTTGAGACTACTCGATTACCCTCAACTATGCAGTTAAAACCGATTAATATCTGATTTGATAGATTAAAAGGAAATGTCGATCGATTTATATAATCGAGGAATTTAGCTTAAGTCCTACCCTTAACTCCTAACCTTAAAACTAAATTATTGAGTTTATTACTCAATAATTCTACGAGGCCCGATTTGTAAAAGTCGTCTTAATTTCGTCTTAATTTGGTTCATTTACCATCAATCAGCCTTATTCTGATTTTAGACGATATTTTAATAAACTTTATTGTTTGGTGAAGTATCAAATTTTTCAATGCATCCTAATTTTTTATATACGGCATAATATACACATTTTCATCTGTGATAGGCACTGTATCTAATAAAGAAGAATTTGAAGTACAGAAAGATGGGAACCAATATCAAATGGTTCCACTAACGAAGAAGAAAAGGCAATTGTGAGAAGTGGTTGCAACATCAATACGAGAATTCATTTTTAACACCAAAATTTATTTATATGACAACTTTCAATTTTCAAACAAATTTTTGTTAATTAAAATTTTCAACTCGCCTCATAAATTTTATTTTACTTTCAAAATAATTTATATTCTAATACTTATTTTTGACTTTTTTTCTATTTCAATTTTTTATTATTTTTAAAATGCATTTTTAAAATTTATAAGACGAATAAAATTAATTTATTCCATTAAATAAAATTTAATGAATGTATAAAAACTTTAAAAATAATTTATTATATTCGCTAACATATTTTTAAAATTTTCTTTTTAATTAAAACTTATTTTTAGATTGCTTTTAAAAATTTTATTACCTATAAAATTAATTTATTTCATTTAAATAAGATGCAATCAACTTATTATTCTGTATTTTTTTAAAAATATTCTAAACACAATAAAACTAATTTTTACATTTATATAATATCTAATTTTAAAATTAATTTGTAGAAAACTATTTAATTTCGTAAAAAACTTTTGTAGCAGCTTGATATATAAATTTACGCAAAAACTTTTATTTATTGTATTATTTCTTTTAAAAATTTTATTTTAAAACTGCCAACTAAAATATATCAACTTTAATTTTTTTTTTGATTTTAAACTCTGTTTTTATTATTTAATTTTTGCAAAATTTTTAAATTAAAACATTAACTTATTCAGCGAATCGACAATTTACACTAACCCCTCATATCAATACTTTGAACAATCCACTTTTCGATCAATATCTACCGAATTCTACTCATTATCACATGGGAAAGGAAACGATCTTGTTAGAAATTTAATTTGGTCCTTATGTAAGGCAGATCTCTTAGCTTCCAAATTTCAACAATGGAATCTGATAACAGAGGATGTTTGGATTTCTTTTTTTCGTTACAGTAAAAAGGATCCTCTCAAATTCTTCTTTAAAATGGAAATTTGTAATGAAAGCTTTCAACATCAACTATAAACCAGATAAATGTAGAATATTTATCCTTTCTGTCAAGTCTACTCTTAAAATAGTCTTAGTACCTAATGACAATTGATTTTCAACACTTTCAATCGATAATCTATTTTACCATTTGTATTATGGTTAACATTTGCCGTAGTTCTGTGAAAACTTCAAAGTTACTTCGTAATTGCTTGGTGTTCGGGATGGATATATAATGTTACCTCCTTTGTGAATAAGACACTAACGACCGATCAAACTACTCTAAGATCAGAGACTGACCAGACAGATCATCACTGTAGCCGGAGACTAAAATGTTATTTATCCTGAACTTGTTAAATTAAAAATTATTCATTAACATTCAATGCACAAAAAGCTGGGTCCTACGAAAAAATTCGCGAATCAAGAAATTTAAATTATATTGCATGTTTAAGTTCAAGCTATCACATTAATTTTAACAAACAGCTTTTAAAATAATAAACTCACAAATAAATTTTGAAACAAGGAACAAAAAAATATTGAAAAAGAATTAGGTAAACAAATAATTATGAGTCACCCCTGACACAAATCAGTCCAGGGATAATCAAACATAAATACTCAACTACTCTTAGCCGGGCGAGTAAGTGCGAAACTGTCCTGTTTTTATCCTGGTCTAAACAAGACAAAAACCCGAAAAGTAAAAACCATGTAAAATAGGGTAGCGGTAGTGCCAAAAATGATACACCACGGAAGGCCCGCTGTATTTGTCGCAGTTGTGCAGTACTAAAGGATTATCCAATTTTTCAAAATTTCTTAAGTGTTTCGTAAATCAAAATCATGAATTCGGTCTGACTACAATAAACGCGATCAATTTCATTCACACAAACCAAACATTAGAAGCTTTTAAATACCGTTGGAGAAATGTGTATATATATATACATTACTCTAACTGTATTTAAAAGTTTCTAATTGTTGGTTTGTGTGAATGAAATTGATCGCGTTTATTGTATTTTTGCTATAGAAAAATTTTTTTAGGGAAAATGAAATAAATTCATTTGAATCCAATCATTTATTGGTAACATGTTTTGTTAATTATTTTTTTTGGTTCCGTCTAATGTGTTAGTTTAGTACATGGTGTGGATCGATCTCATGATGAGATTATTATCCCGAAATACGTCGCGATCCTTTTATTCATTGTATATAGATTTTACTTTGGGATGTTAATATATAAGCATTTATATATACATCTTTATTTAACTTATGGAAAACCTGAAAAAGAAAATGGTGCCAATAGGAACAAAATTTTGACTCTATTTTACCAGATATATTTTCCCAAACTATGTTAATGAAGTACATAAAAAGAATGAATCATTTAAATAGTTTATTTATTTATGATTGGTTCACAAAGACTATATTTATGAAACAAATGTCGATTAATGTTTATTTCTAAATTTTCGACTTAGAGTTTCCACAATTTCCATGACGTCTTCTGGCAACTTACCGGTGGCAAATGAAACTAAACCTAAATATGAAATTAAATTTATAAACGATTGTGAAAATCCTAAAGATGTC
>MQRK01026066.1:0-17059 GCA_001938485.1 Girardia tigrina | reverse complement strand
CCGCCACTGGACTTCCGGTCCTTCCATACACTGATATTGCTATAAAAACGGTGCTCATTTAGCTTTGGACTTATAAATTGCTTTGCTAAACTTTTGCTAAATATTCTGTCAAGATATTTAGCTAATCATTATCAATCGCTTACAACTCTTAAGACAATCTTATCTCATTTGCGAATCCGAAGACAACTGATTCAATCAATATATTCTATTTCATACTGCGACCCAGGGCGAGACTCATCTGACGACTGCCGACGAGCGACGAAAACGAGGTGCGATCAGATCCCGAAAAGAATACCTAATTTTCTTTTGAAATATATATATATATATATATATATATATATATTTAATACATCCCCATAATAAGCATACGATTACGTAAATATATATCTGGTGTTTTTTAAAAATTGATTAACAAAACGTAATTGATTTTCTAAACTTTTATTTTTATGTACACTTAATTACAGATTATAAAATTGAGTGAATAATGATATATGGTTCTTTATTTGGTTCCTAGCCGATTTTAGTCTCGCAGAGAATCTTAGCGACTATTCGGGATTATGCTTTCATGAAATAAATAAGACAGCACCTTTCAGTGCAGTAATAATAAGAAAATATCTTTATTTCATAAATATATAAATTTCTTAACAATTACTTTTTCTTCTTCAATAATTTTTATTTTCGCTCGCTCTCTTGTTAAATCTTTTTAACTACTTTTATACAAATAATTGCAATCCAGGAGGTGATTCAAAAATATCAGTTTAGATATTAACGTAAACGACGCAAACGAAGTCTTTACCAGATCAAGTTTCACGAATTCTGAATTCTCGTGTCAAGTTTTTTTAAGTTCTTATTTCTAATTCTGAGGTGAAATTCACTTTCTGAGAGTGAATCCTTCTAAAACAATTTGACTTTGTTTTTTCTTTTACCTACTAGTCTTATTATTTTATCCATTTATTTATAGAAAAAATATAATTTTACTTTTTTTAAACATAAATATTTTCATTTATGAAATATATATATTCATTAAATTTTTAATGATTTAAACAAATATGTACATTTAAAAATATTATCTAAACAATAATAGCAAGTTCCTCGTGGGAGATACAAATGCGTAGAAATGACAGTTGTAACAATAATTATTAATAATTTTATTTAATCAATTTTATTCGGATTTTACTTTATATCATCCCAATCACACGCTGAGTCGGTCTGTCGGGCCTTATTCCTTTTACAGATCCAAAGTACTAGAAGGCGCTCGGACTCTAGCACTGCTCACAGATGCCAGAGAAAGATACTTGAATGTTTTACTTCTACTATAAATACCAATATTTTTGGAGTCTGTTTTTTTTAATTTATTGTCCTGACTAGGGCCGCTTGTGTGCTATCTTAATTTCTTAAATGATTGTCTACTTGCTTTTTTATTATACAAAATTCTAACATTTACTTATATACAGTGTTCCCGCCAGAACTTTTCTTTTGAGGGGGAAACCGGAAAACATGGGTGAACCGCGATATGCATGCAGTTTCTTCCATTCTAAATGAGAGCGGATACTGATGATGAAGCAATGGGGTATTATAATAATTTATCATAAAGAAACACAGAAGGGTTTTTAATTGATTAAGAAAGAAATTATTTTCCCAGTGGAAAAACTTTGTCCATATCATCACATGAGAGTTATTAACACAATAGTGATTAGTCACCAGAAAAGCACAAAAAGAAATTGATGATCATCTTTTTACTATAATTCAACTAAGAAACACACTAATAAAGATCAGAATAGAGTAAAACGACAAGTGGGTCATTGGTTCACAATATTCCGTGTATCATAACATGGGAAAAGTGGAATGTGAATTCTTCTTTCCTTTTGTTTGTACCATTTTTTGACAATGTCTCGCGCTTCCTCATCTGTCATCATTTCTGGACCACTCATCGTGACAAGCATACATGCTTCCAAGTTTTCGACGTATATACGTTGCCGTAAACGCGTGAGGATCCTATTCATGTCACTGATCGACCTCTCAACACTTGGTATTTCTAAAGGACACAGAAAAATGACTGACACCACCTTTTAGATGTTAAGAAAAGTTCCAGCCAAAACTTATGTTGAATCCACCAAAGATCGAAGCACATCCTAAGAAAAAGGAATGACTATCTTTTGTTGAAGAAACGCCAGATGGTTGCGAAATACATTGAACTCCTCCAATGCTTTTTCTGTTATGCTGTTGAGAACTGTATGACTTGCACAAATCATTTTCTGCTGTGTGGCCGATCGCACTCGATCTGAACGACAAAAAAACAATTAATATGAAACCAAAAACCTTTCTTTAACTACATTTCAGAAATTAACACAGTTAACACAACAGCAAAGCAAAGTTTGTGATGATATCAGTAATGCTACATATTTTGCGGCGAGTCAACTGCAATACGATATTTACCTAAGCTTATTGTTATGTTAACTGTGTATGAAATGTATGCAACTCAAGAAAATTGAGGTACTCACCTTGACAATCTAATGAAGGGTCAAATAATGATTTCATGGAGTGCATCGCTATAAATTGACCAAAAAATCGATCTGCAAAGTTTTTTCAACAGGTACATGATAAAAGGTTTCACAATTTTTGAAGGAATAGAAACAAGATCGAATTTAATATCCCTAAAAAGAGCTGTTGACCTTGATTGAATGATGTGTTGTGTTTCTTCTTGATAAAGAAAAGGATTTTCCATTAATTCTTTCGAAGTGCCTTTGGCAGTTGATATGAACTCATCCATTCTCACAAGAGTAGAGTTTGGAGACTGTAGCTGATTTGATAAAACGAAGAGAGACTGAAGAATACGTTTCAATGCAAAGAATAGAGTAATTCCCTTTGACGTCTGAAGTTTCAACAGCAGACCAGCAGCTTCTTATGATAAGTCACCATCTGCATAAATTTCTTCCAAAGTGACTTATATTGATTCCAAATATTTGATTGTCGATGGATTGCACTGATAGCGGAATGTCCATCTTGTTTTGTCAGACCGGATAAGATCTCTATCTGGTCCATTAAGCAAGTATTGAATTGCTTTAAATTTTCTGAGGTTCTTCTGACTGTTGTAGAGGAGCCGCCACGTTCTTTTTATAGTGGAGAAGATCCTTTTAATTTCCGGATACTTTGCGTGGCATTCACACACACTAACTGTAAGGCGTGGCTAGGACAATGAATATACACCGTCTCTTTGGTGTGATATTTAATCAGCAGAGCTTGCTTGCCATTTTTTTATTAGACATGTACCTGACACTATCGAAGGACAGATACAATACATCTTTGAGGTGAATATCTATTTTTCCCAACACATCCAAAATACCGTCGGTAACTGTCACCGATTCAGTACTTTTCAACTCTCTGAATCCGATGAAAGTCTCCACTGGAACACCTTTAATGGTAAGAGCGCGTATGCAAACTGACAAAACAGTTCATCTTCTCAAATCTGCTGCTTAATCAGCCATAACTGCAATGGGGAGGCGGATCTAATTTGTTTTAGTGTATGTGTTTCTAAATGTTCGTTTATGACTTGCAAAAGCTCACCAGGAATGTCATGAGAAAGATAAGTAACAGTGTCTCCTATTTTTTTCAATTTTTAAAATTTAAGGAAGTGTTCAACTTAACTAAATAACTTAACTTAATAATTAAATTGCATTTATATTTAATATAAGTTACTTGGAATTTAAAACATTTGAATTTGAAATTAAGAAATGTTAATTTGGGTTTCAAGAATTTAGTTGGAATATAAAAGTTTAATTTAAAATTTAAAAAGTTTAACTTGAAGTTAAATACCTATATACTTTACAATAAATTAAATTTTTAAATACTTTTTCATTTTTATTTGTAATTTTAAAATATTTTTTGAAATTTTTTTAACAATCTGTAAAAAATTTTTGTGGGGAAGTTTCCCCCAGAGAGCTCTGGTGGGAACACTACTTATATAAATAACGGCACAAATCGAATCCGGCTCCATTTTATATTAGGTTGATGCAAAAGAAATGTCGTTTTTAATGTATTTAATATTCATTGTTTGAAATATTTAGAAAAACATTAATAAATAGATTCATATTTAAATTTACTTTAAAGTTTAAACTTTACTCTATATTTTGATACCAAGTATAACATTAATGTTGTTAATTTAAGGTATATTTATTTTATTTTAGAAATGTTAGAAAAGAAGGAAATGAGAACAATTTTATTCTACGATTTCAAACTAGGTCGAAAAGCGACAGAAACGGCTTGGAATATTAATAATGTATTTGGACAACATACCACTAATTTACAAACAGTTCAACGTTGGTTTTTTAAGTTTTGTAGAGACAACGAGAGCCTTGAAGATGAAAAACACGGTAGTCGACCATCACAAGTTGACGACAACTATTTGAAGAAGTTAATCAATGCCGACCCGCATAAAAACTCACGGGAAGTTGCTCAAGAACTCAACGTTTACCAATCAACAGTTGTTCGCCATCTGAAGAAAATCGGGAAAGTGAAAAAGCTGAACAAGTGGGTGCCGCACTAATTAAAAGAAAATCAAAAAAATCGTCGCTTTAACATGTGTTCTTCTCTGCTTTTGCGTAATCAAAGCGACTCGTTTCTGGATCGAATTGTAACGTGCGATGAAAAATGGATCCTATACAACAACCGGCGACATTCAACTCCGTGGTTGGATTTCAATGAAGCTCCAAAGCCTTTCCCGAAGTCAAAATTACATCAAAAAAGTCATGGCAATTGTTTGGCGGTCCACACACGGTTTAATCCATTACAGCTTCCTAAAACAAGGCGAAACAATTACAGCGGAAAAAGTATTGTCAGCAAATTGACAAAATGCTCCAAGAACTACAAATAAACGGCCGGCATTACTCAATAGAAAGGGGGCAATTCTTGTGCATGTCAACGCTCGTCCACATGTTCCAAGAAAGACCATGCTGAAGTTAAACGAAATGAGATATGAAACTTTGCCTCATCCACCGTACTCACCAGACCTTTCTCCTACAGAATATCACCTTTTCAAACATTTCAGCCAGTTCCTTCGTGAAAAATGCTTCAGAAACTAAGGAGATGCTGAAAGAGCCTTGGATGACTTCATCGCCTCCAGAACTCAAGAATTTTATGAAACTAGAATAAAAAAACTTGTTATCCACTGGCAACAGGGTGTTCAATATAATGGTTTTTATTTTGACTAATAAAGTTAATTCTAAAGAAAGTTATGTTCATTTAAAGTTGACAGTTAAAAAACGACATTTCTTTTGCATCAACCTAATAGAATGAATCAATCAAACATACTACAAAACTGCCTTTTAGAAATTCAGTACAAATTCACAAACAAATGAAGTAAGAAAATTCAGTCTAATAAAATCTAATAACCGGAAGTACTTTACTAAAATACAAAAATTAAAACGTTGTCATTGCTAAATAAGTAACGGTGAGGAATTTGTCTATTTCTGATAGCACACAATTCTATTAGCCATTGGCAGATTTCACTAAATTAAGCATGTTTTAACATTCTGTAATGGCTAGAATTTCAGAATCTAAATTCTTGTTATATATTTGTTCACTTTATCTGTATTTTTTTTACCCATTGAAAAATGCCGCCTCATGCTGTGCCACTGGATACATGACCCCTTGAATTTCTTAGAAACTACGTATTATTTTATTTTCTTCCTAATTTCCTTATTCACGTGAAAGGGTTATTATTTATAATTTTGAAAATTTTTAGGAATTGAAAATGTGGATTTTATGGTAGATTAATTATTTAATTTTTCTGTTAATACGTGTATAAATGATAAATGCATATTCTTTTCAACCCTTATTACATTCAATGCGGCACATGATAACCTAACAGCGTTGCACAGGAATTAAAGAGATATTTTGTACAATTTCTTTAGAACAGCTTATAATTGCTTCAAGAAAAAGGTGTACTCAGAATTTCCGAGTCAAGAGCTCTTCTTTGCACGTTTAAAGTCTGGTATTCCATTAGTGTACCCTTCTTGATTCTAATAGTAACTATAATTTTACTGATGAGTGTCATAATATCAAATGCAACAACGATAGAGGTAATTAAGGGTCCACAATTAAATTCTTGAGTTTGTTTAATAGGACCAAGTTTTCCGTTCTCATTTTTATAGTAGTAAAAGTAAAAAGTTCTTTAATTAATTTAAAAAATGAAAAATAAGTTATTCTATTTTGATTTACAAACGCGAGAGCTTTGCTCAGCTCATCAGAAACAATCGTCATATTTCCATATTGATCCATCATTTTGAATTTTTTTAATCTTTTCGTAAATTTTCACAGCCGGTCCGAGCTTTAAGTTCAATTCTGTTAGCACGTCCATTCGTTTCATCAACAGTAATGAGCCACCGTCGATTTCTTGTTCCCTGAACAATCCCGACTGGACGCCAAAGCCTTCTTCAGTCAACCAATCACAAACATCATCCGTTGACCATTTCGTGATATCGTCTGGCCGACTTTTTTTAGTAACTGTGTTTTCTTTCCTACTATCCTCCACTACTACATTTTCTTTTTTAATTTCTACAATAGGCTTTTCGGAAGAATTTCTTGTTTCTGATTTTTCACTAGGACTTTCTTTATAGGTTTTCGCTACTGGTTCCGTGGAATTTTTCATTGATTCTTCTGAACGTATACGAAAACCTTCTTTATAGCAATTGGAACAAATCCAAGCTGCATTTCGAGATATTGGTTCTTGTATTTTAGGCTCATGGCAAGCTGAATGAAATCCTTTATCACAACCGTCACAAATATACACAGATTCCTAGAAATATTTTAATAAAATAAATAAATAATTCGTAAAATTTACTTTCGAACTCCGATCTTTACAAACGCAACACGTTTTACAAGCACTACATTGCCAAGGTGACTGTCTTGCTCTTTCTGTTAATTCTGGCCAATAATGCAAACAAGAAGGATGAACTGAAGACAAATTACAATAAGATAAATTTTAAAAAAAATTAAAAATTTTACCCCCATCGTGAATTTTTTTTAATCAATTTACTTTAATACATTAAATAATTTAAATTTATTTTTCATAAAAAAAATTAAAAAACAATTTTTCGTTGTATCTAAATTTAACAATTTCATTTATAAACTCCAGACATGACACATTTTACCAATGAGAACAGTGTATGGAATCAAAAATATTAGAGGACCCCGGTCAAGAGTGTTTCGAAATTGAATGAAATAATAAAATATCAAAATTGTTTTCTAGAAAAAATAAATCATAGTTACACACTCCATCTTGGTAATACGAGCGAATAATTGAACTGATATTGACTGTGCTATTGGATTACTATTAAATAATTTATGTATATTGTTTTTATTAACCCTTTCCAGCCCATTGTTGCCATATGGCAACATATTTGAAAAATTAAATTACAGTTATCTCTTTTACCCAATTTAAATTTTACACATAGTAATAGTTTCTGAAAAGTCTAATAGAAGACACTACATATATTAGAATGCAAAAAATCGTGATTCTCACTTGTTTCTAGAAACAAAACAACAATATAAAATTTTTTTTTCAAAAATAATAATTTGGGCTGGAAAGGGTTAAGAAAATATTTCATCTTCAGTCCTTTTTTTAATATAAAGTGAAATATTAGAAAAAATGAATGTAAATAAAATTAATTAACTTAAAAAATTTGAAACAATTTATTAATGTTTTACGTAAAAGTAAATATTAGTTTTTTTATTGTGTTCTTGATGTTTTTGTTTATTGTTTGTATTGTTTTTTTGTATTTTGTCTATTTCAAAAATATACTATTTACTATATAACATATTATGACTAAATCAAATTGTGGAGCTTTTAAATACATAGTGGCCAAGGCAGTAGCATGCATAAGGGGGGCATATGCGCGCTCCTGGTATTGCAACAAGCGCAATGATTAAGCTTAGCACAGTGTTTAACCTCAAAGCAACCCGCCTCAAGAGCAGAATAAAGATCAAAAAGATTATTGTCTGGGCAACACTCTTCTATGGATGCGAGAGTTGGACAATAAATCAGAAGAGCATGGATAGACTTCAAGCGTTTGATATGAAGTGCTACAGGAGAATGCTGAAGATCACGTGGAAAAAAAAGAAGACAAACGACTTTGTCTGGAGGAGAGTGATAGATATACTAGGTAAAAGACCGTAATCAATAGAAGTGACCATCACGAGAAGACCATCAAATGAGAAAACAATCACTAGCAAAGGTTATGATTGACTGGAAGGACAAAGACCAAGAGGAAGACCAAAGAGGCAATGGATAGACAATTTTAAAGAATAGAGTGGATTGAGTATGAAATGTCTGAGAATTGAAACTACAAATAGAGATGTTGCGAAGGTTTGTTTATAATTGGGTGAACCCAATGGCCCAACGACTAAGGTCAAAAAGAAAGAAGAGGGCCTAGGGGCTTTTTTGATCAAAATTAGTCACTGATTCAAAGAAAATTTTAAAATATATTTGAATCAAATAGAAAAAAAAATTAAATAATTGTAAATAATATATTTTTTTGAATATCAAAAGAGCCTAACTTGATCATATTATAAAAATCTTTCGGAAATTGATAGAAATACCCAAAGTGAAACATAAATAATTGAAAATATGCGTGACACTAATTAGGACAACTTCGTTATTTTGCTTATTATGATCCTAGGATTTCAGTTAAGGATTCTCCACCGTGTCGTTTTACATCACTAGCAAACATGGCAGAATCCAAGCGTGGGGGTAATTACTAGAACTCTCTTTAATCATAGGTTACATGAAAAATCAAAAGATAAACTTCAAAAAATGGAAAAAAACAGTTATTTTACATTAATTAATAGGCGATTAAAAGTCCCATCACAGACTCGGTAACGCAATAATAATATTTAGGGGGGGTCAATTCCCCATCTGATTTTCTGGAATCTACAGTTATGAACAGATTATTTTGCATGTCGCAAAAAATAATAATAAATTAATTAATTTATTACTATTTTTCTCATTATTTGTTTTTAAATTTCTTTTTTTTAAATTAAAATAACTTCATTTTTTTACTGAAATTATTATTGCTATAATTTAATTAATAATTTAAATTACTATTTTTAAATTAATAATTTTAATTAATATAATTAAAGAAAAAAATACGAAATAAAATATTTCAAACATATTGTTGTAATATTTTTTTTAATAAAAAATCATTTGAAATATGAGAGTTAAACGAACAATTTAGAAGAAAAATTATTTCTCGGTAGGGGGGGGCGGACAATACTCCGCTGTAACGAATTATAATTATACCTTTCACATTACAGTCTTTACAGTAGAGAAATTTCTCATAATCAGTTTGAGGCGATTTACATTCGGAACACATTTCAATGACCGTTCCCATGGCCGGGACCGTTTGATCGGAATTGCTCACACTCAACGCCGAACACGATGACGGAGCCGACACGTTTGTCGCGTGATTTTCTACATCGATCTTTTGTTTCTAAACAATAAAACTATTAATAATAATAATAATAATAAATAAATAAAAACCACGAAAATAAATTATTTTTCAATTCTATTACTATCAAATATCAATAGTATTTAATTCAAAGAAAATTAGAAATAATATTCGGAATGAATTTTTCGATTTGGTTAATTTGATTTACAAACAACAAAAAAGTTTTCCGTTTGATTTTGTTTTCATTTTTGTGTTTAATTGATGCGTTTGAAAATTAATGCAGTTATAATTTAATTTTTTTTATTATGATAAAAAACGATATAGCCAATCAAGAAAACATTCGAATGATGCATTGACAAATCAATGTCAAGTATCGCAGAGTTTGTTTTTTATCAGAGAATGATGCAAACCGATATGATGTATTATGAGATTGTGAGATTGTATATCAAATAGAGATATTTCGTATATACTTTATTAATAAACACACCGAGATAGAAATTCAGTTTCTCTTGTCATAATTCTATTTTATATGTAATATTTATATGCACAATGATCATGTTTGTGTTCAATCGCGATTAATTAAATGTGATTGTGTGTCCGTGTTTGCATGCCTTGTTCAATCCCTTGCATTAGTCATAGAGTCTTATCTGTAATCAAATCGCGCTCATTGCGTGCGTGTGTGTGTATGTTAATAAATTGTGATATTGAGTCTCGGGGTTTTTTTAATATTATTTTTTTTTGAATATTTAAATTATAAAAAAATCAACAAAATATAATAATAATAATAATCAAAAAAATATTAATTCCAACCTTATTCGAGATAGTATTATTTTCTGATTCTTGATATCGTTTGTTTTTCGATCCAGGTGGTCTGCCACGCCTGCTTGTTTTCGTTGTGGTTTTAATTTCTGCATTTGTTGTATTTCCCATTGTCGGAGTAGTGATAACTGATGATGATATTGATTGAACTGTCGTTGAAATACTACTGGAAAATTGCGATTCTTTTATTTCAGTTTCAGAAACGCAATTAGTGTTATTTTGAGTTGATTTCGTCACAACGACTGGCAATTGCGGTAGGGAATTGATTTCCGGAGTGAGAGATGCTTCACATTTTACATAAGTCATATGGGGTGGGGTTTGTTTCGGTAAAATCGGACTAGGTTGACTAACTGACGCTAACGAAATACTCGTAAATGCATTATTTGTCGTTAACATTGGCAATATTGATCTTTCATTTTGGGGTAAAAATTGCGGCATTTGCGGATTATAAGATTGAATCTGTTGAACGGAAAAAGCGGTAAATGAATTATTACTAACGATCGGGGTTTGAATATTGGTTATCATCGGGGTGGTCGTCGCTATAGAAATAGGATGAGGCGCTGCGGCGATCGTTTTATTCGGCAGAGGTTTATGACTGAAGGCAGTTTTCTTCGCTTGAATTGCAGCGGCTTTCCGGATCTTTTTTTCCCCGTTTTCATCAATCACATACGTACAGTCGGCCCGGCGCATTAATTTCCCATACGCCGCTTCCCGTTCCAAACAATGTCTCAATTGCGTTTTCGATAACTCAATTGAACCGGACGTTTGAGTCGCCAAAATTGCCTGTTCGATTTCATTAATTGAATAACCGACTTTATGGGGATTTTGTGAATCCGTACTTCGAGTCTTTTCCATATGACGGAACGACTCCAAGATCCGATTAGTGATACTCGGCGGATTCATAATTCCCCCACCATTGGCGCTATTCTTTCTCCATTTATATGGATTTCTATAACTAATATTACCTTTATAATCAACGCAAACAACCGCCCCAGAATCCGCTAATTTATTCAAACACATCACCGTGTCTTCTAACGGAATATTATGATATCGTTTCATTAACGTTGAGATTCGTTCGGCGTCGGGACGCGCTTTTCTTTCACGTAATTTATCAATGGCTTCGAGAATCCATTCGCGATAATAACCACCGGCAGCCGCGGACGAAATATTTGCCGATGAAGGCGGAAGAACGGTCGGAGGTTGTTTGGAAGCGTTGCTGTTCGACGGACGCATTTGGATCGGTTGAAAGTTCGATGGAAGCGCAGAAACGTGATTGTTGTTGTTATTATTGGTGGAATTATCGATTGGTTTGGCGGCAATTGGCGCCAGAGTGAACGTGAACGAGTTCCCGGTCGGCATATTGTACGGCTGGGGACGGGTGAGACTCGGGTGGGAATAATTCGGTTGGATATTCGCGATATACTGATTGTTCGATTGGATTGCGAATGCCGCCGGTTGAGACGGAATGATTCTCGATGGATTTGTCGTTTGGAGAAACGTGACGACAGGTTTCGGTTGGATTTGCAAAGGCGCATTGGGGATTGTAGACGAACAAATTGCAGTCGATGTCGTCGATAAACTATTAATATTAGAATTACTCGATGACTTTTGAATCGGTTGAGAATTGATTGGTTTGGACATTTTTTTCCTCGTTTAAATCAATATTGCATTTGGAAAATACAAAATAATATTAACTGCGTCAATTTAACGATCCAATTGAATCGAAAAAAAATAAAAATAAACAATAATTATTAAACGAAAAAAAATTTTTTTTCTAAAATAGCGCAAACACACAATCAACAAATAGATGAAATAAACAAACACGTTTGTGTGTATGCTTTTAAATAAATCGTGTGTGTATGTTGTTTGCATCGATCATAATTTATTATGTATTGTGCTTGTGTATGTGTGTGTGTTATTAGTTTTTAATGTACAAAGAATTCCAATCGATAGAATTTTTAATGAAGCGAATTTGATACAAAGGTAGCCAATGAAAATCGAGATTTTCTCAACATACTACTATGAGTCAGAATATTTTCTTGTTGCTTAATATATATGTCAGTTTGGTGTGTGTATTTTTGCAGTAGTAAATTCTTTTTAAATTATGACGCGAGAAAAGGCTTGTTAATGCCAATTTGTGATGGGTTTAAATTGAAAGCGGCCGTTATTACGACCTGACACACAAATTAAACATACATGATTTAATTGCTAATGTGTATAAATGAGAGACAGAGTAGGAAAATCGTAATTTGTTTTTCTATCTTGATTAATACTGTGAGTGAGTGTGTGCGGTTGTGTGTGTGGCAAGTTAAATAGAATACAAATCTCACTGTCTAAATTGTATGAAGCACGCTAGTATAAGTTCTGCCAAGGTTATTATCGATATTTATTAAGAACTAGCATTTCGTTTTGGTTGTTTTAATTCCTTTTAACTGTAACTTCCTGCTCTTTGGATAGAGAAAAAATAAAATTCAAGTCTAAACACAAAAAATTGTTTATATATCCAATACTGGAACAAAGCATTTTAACAAAAACGGCCGCATGTTAATTATACAAATGAAAACTTAACAGTGTATCTTGGAAACAATTACAGTCATCATTTGACTTTGTATGCATTAAATTTTTATAATGTGTTGATTTTATTATTATTATTCTTTTTCAAAAGAAAGAATTTTTTTTATTTTTTTATAATCTTGTTATGTAACCGGTTTAGGATTATTTTTAAACTGTTAATCAAAAACGTTTTTTTTTCAGTTGTTTTAAAATTGGTTTTTTATTTTTAAAGATCAATAATTTAAAATATCAATAGAACAAGATGGATTTGGGATTGAATTAGCGAATTTTTTATTAATACTTGATTTTAGTGATGAGTAAGTTTAATAATGTTGAGTATTTATCACGAGGTTGACAAAGTGAATTTTTAATGCTTTATTTAAAACAAATGCTTTTGTGATAAGCTTCGAAAATTTTTTTTTAATCACCAATCATTTTAAAAAACTATTATTCGAAATGTTTTAAGCATATACAATAAATTTCAAATATTTAAATTTTAAATATTTGAATTTCAAATATTCAAATTTCAAAGTAAACTCTTGTCGAGATAAGATAAAGATGTTTGGCGGTTTGAAAAATTTGTTTTAAACAACAGTCAGTTGAAAACGTGTTTCGAAATAATTGTTTAAGAAAAAACAAAGGCAGTTAAAAACAAATGTTGTCGATAATTTAAATCAATTTTTCACATTTATTATCAGTCTTAGATTATTATTAATGATTATTTTGCGACTGGTTCTTCTTTAAAACTATTTCAATATAGATTTCATCAATATTCATTTCATAATTATTGATTATTCACTTTGATCATTTTAAGCGATTAAACCATAAACACTTATTTCAAATATAATATAATAATAATAATGGAAAACAATGACTTCATATTTTTAGTAAAATAAAAATCGAATAAGCCTGATTTTTTATTAATATTTAGAATAATTTTTAATAAGAATAGTAATATTTAAATTAAGATATTTATTTCTTTTTAAATATTTGTGTACATCAATAATCCATTTTCATTTATTTAATTAAAGACTTAGCCATGTAATTTGGGTTTGACTAGCAATATCAATAGAGTTTTTGCAAAAGATTAATAAACGAATATTGACATTTTGATTCTTTCTTTTTTAAAAAAAAGTATTAATGGAGCTGTGTTAACATTTACAAATTATTATTAACCAACCGTTTACATTATTAATTATATTAAAAATATAAATTAATTTTAAAAACTCAGATTCATTAGCAATAATTCAAATGAGTTTTCGTTTTCAAAAGAAATGACTTTTTTACTTGATTTAGAGAATTGAAGTAATTGTTAGAAGATTGATACAATTTAATATGAAAACGAAAATCCGGAAAAGTATTTAATATAATTTTATTTTTGTTAAATAAAATGAAGTTTATCGGATATTATGTTGATAAATACCGTATAAGATTTAAATTCCACTAACATATACTAATTATTTAAAAATCATCTTTTAACTAAATATTACTGTTCTTTGATATTTTGTTGAGACAATCGTAAATGTCGAGTAAACAGTATCGTATGCTGGAGTTCACTGATGCATCATATCGCCCCGGCAATGCTTGAGAGCAGTTCTAGATTGAATTTTAGGCAGCTTTTAAATACAAGACAAATACGAAAAAAGACAATCAAAAATTTCGGTTACAAGTTATGGAAAAACGTTTAAAATTTCAAATATGACCACAAATTATTTGTGATAAAATGGATTTCAAAATTTCAAAGAAAAAACAAAATATTCTGGATAATTAAGTAATAAAAAATAAACATGAATATATTTCAGTCATTAATAATAAAATGACAAATAATTTTAATCTACAAAAACCTTAGACACTCTTATAGAAGGAACTGTCGTTCAATTTAAATGTATTTAATGAAGTAGTGACATCTTACAGCCTAGACCTCATAAAAATGAATGGGTCAGTGATTATAGTGTTAAGACAATATTGCTGTTTTTAAAGACAATTCATGTTTAGCAAATACCGTCTTTGAGTGCTGTTATTTTAGTGTACCGAAATATTGTATTTTTTTAATATTTTAGTAGTTACGGGTTTCTATACTTATGCTTCCAAAAACGGAAAACGGAAAACCTCAACTCTGGAAACAAATAATTTATCAATTATGTTAATAAATTTTACAAAAGCCATTTTCCTAAGTGCTTATTAAGTAACTTTGAAGTCATAATCTATGATTACTTTTAATATTCGTCGAATTTCTGTTATTATTTTTATATTTAAATGGTCACAGTTATATGAATGCAAATTATCAATTAATATACAACATCAATGAGAATTAATATGATAATTTTAAATAATTATCGAATAAATTTCCAATCTTGAGACCTTGTATAATTTTGTCAAAAATAATAATTCAAAATGTATATTTTTACAGAAAAAAATTTTGATTGAAAATAAAATAAAATAATAATGAAAAAAATATGTGTAAAAACGCATGAGTATAAACCAATAAAATTAAAATAAATAAAAATTAGATTTGATTCGAAAATAATCATTTCAAAAGAGAGTAATTGTGTTCGAGTTCAAATGATATTTTTTACCAAAGACATTTACAAAACTCAAATATATAAATTATTATCAACAAAAGAAATAAATTAGTCGTGGAACTCATAATTATTATTGTCGTTCTAAATTCTGTAAGCAAACTTTATTTATTTTAAATAAAGGATTTTTAATATTTATTCAAAAAGTATTTTATGGATTTTTATCTGAACAATTTTAAATTCAAATTGAATTAATATATATAAAATTATTTACGGTTCTTTTAATGATAGGAAAAAAATTGAACATTAATTATAAAAAAATTAAATAATTAAAAAATTGAGAAATTTGAATATTAATTAAAATCATTTTATTATTACAAAAAATATTTTTATATTTTAATTAATTTTAATTTTATTTTGTCACTGGAAAATTTTAATTTATACATTTGTATAGTAATTAATTATAACATTTAACACAATATTGTTGATCATAATTTACCATAAAACTTTTCAATTAATAATTTAATAAATTTTGAATAATATTTAAAAAATGAATAATTTATTATTATATATTTGGACACAACATTTGGAGAAATATTTTAAAAATATTAAAAAGAATTTAATTGGAAAACATTTTTTCTGATAGTTTATATAGTTTATATACCTGGATTAATTAACTTTGTGTCTCGATTCATATTAAAAATTAAAGCCTAAAATTTACTCATGCGCTTCCAGGCATTTATAACTGGTTTGAGATTGAGAAACTTTATTCTCATAATAGTTATACTCAGAATAATTATAAAACTAATAATAATTACCTACGTTTGTGACCAAATAAAGAAATTTATTTATATTTTATAATTTTTTACGTTTTTTTCTGATAATTTTAATAATTTATGTAAATTTTTACGAAATAGAAATTATCATATATGTTAAATAAATAAGTCTATAGAAGAATATTTATAATATATTTAATATACTTAGTATTAAGAACAATAATATGATTTCCAATACTTTTATTGACATGACAATTCGAATTGTCTTTAGTACAATTCTCTGCAAAACTTTCGTAGTTAGACATCGTTCTTGATTGATAATTTAAATTTCAAGTTCTAAACCTCGAATTATTCGAACATATTTATATTACAATTCCTTACTAAAATATTTTAATTCATTTTAAATACATGATATAGGATTAAATAAATCTTTTACAATCCACTATTAAAATATATATTTATTGATTTAAATATATTAATTTAATTGTAAATTTGTTATTTACATTTCAAAATTGACCAAATAATCCACCGGTTCAAAACATTCAAAATTTCTATCTTCCATCTGGGTTGGAGAAACACAATGCGATATAGAAGGTAAAATATAGTAATTTAAAATGTTGATTTAAGAAATGAATTAAGTAAAAACATTCTCTTTATATAAAAAATTATCATGAGACGATTTATATTGGATTTACATATTTAARTAAATTAAATAGATGGAGTTAGGAGGAACTAAAAACCAAATTTAAGAGGAATACATATTTGCAGTGATGTTAAATCGTATGAAGTGAATTACTTAAAAGAGGTTTTGTTAAAAAATTAAATTAAATATGAGCATTTATTTAAAAAGATCTTTATTCTCTAAGTGATTTTTATTACAGGGAATTATTCAACCAAACCCGAGTAACATAAAAATATTTAACCAAAAACGCCATTTGAATCTGAAAAG
>MQRK01026058.1:0-12158 GCA_001938485.1 Girardia tigrina | reverse complement strand
TCTGTTATTGTTAATTAATTAACATTTTGTTTTATTGTTTCGTCTTTTTCTTTTTTTTGTTATAGATTCTATTGTAAAGGCAATTTATAGTAATCTAACTTAAAGTTGTCTTTACAACATATATCTATATAATGCAAGCAATGCAATGTAATAAATGGGGAGCAGACACTTGTGGAAAGTCAATTGCGTATGGGACAATTGTGTAGAGATTATTAAATTATTATTATTATTAAATTAATGAATTAAGAAAGAAATGGTGAGACTTATTTACAATTCAAATATTTCACAAATTCTGTTTAATTAACAGTTAATTATATTTTTAAAATAACAAGCTAAAAATAAAAAGAAATAAAAAAACTCATTAATTATTTATGGAAAATTATTAATTTAATTAATTTGATTAAAATCTTTGATAAAATTATTGATTAGATTATTTGCTAATCTCCTCAGATAATTGAGTTTGTCTCCCCTCAATATTGAATCCATTGGCTTCAATCTGCAAGAGTTTAGAGTTAGAGTTTAAGTTATGGTTATGGTTTAGGTTTATTGCATAATATAAAAAATCCATTTTTTTAAGTTATAAATTTTTATGTACGCAATTGTCATGTCATAAATCAGTGAAAGCGATTAAATGTCAGTGAAT
The DNA here is from genome assembly GCA_001938485.1 of Girardia tigrina. Lineage (NCBI taxonomy): Eukaryota > Metazoa > Platyhelminthes > Tricladida > Dugesiidae > Girardia > Girardia tigrina. The sequence continues at coordinate 11,515 of MQRK01026058.1, read as the reverse complement.
GTCATTCATGAAAGTGATAAGACATTAGATTGTCTTGTGAAAACAAACATTATTTTGTTCTTAAACTGTCAGGAGGAGACGATATAAAATAATAATAACAATATATGTAAATAAAACATAATTTGGATTCCAAATAATATGAATCAGTGTTATTGAATTATATAAAAATATATAAAGAAAAATATTAAAAATGATAAAATATTAATATAATTTTGGGTATAAATACCCCTAAAAATCTTTTAAAAAAAGAAATAGAATTAAAAATTTAATAGTTTAAAGGATAGTTTATTTTCAGTTAACTTGTCAGAATTAAGCCGGTTCTCTTGTTAAATTACTTTACGATTTGTTCGGATTCTTAGTATGAAATTATCCATTTTTAGTTTATATTTGTACACATTGTTTTTTTATAATATTTTATAAAATATTCTCCATAAAATATCAAACTATTCTTGGATTATCAATTTGAAGACCTTTCATAAGAACTAATTTAATTAACTTTTGTGAAACTAAGGTAAGAAATAATTTTATTAATTTTAAAAATTTTTTAATTTTAAGTACTCTTACGGTATTATTAACTTTTATTTTGCAAAATATTTTTTGTTTTTTTTAAATTATAAAAAATAGTTTTTATTAAATCAATTTTAATAATATAATATTTATAAAAAATATTTTTAAATTTATATAAATATTTCACAAAATTATATTATTTTTCTTATCTTATTGATTACTATAAATATTAGAAATATTTTAAAAGACAAATAGTCATTGAAAGATTATTTTCTTAATTGTACAAAAGAGAGAAAAATTGAATGAAAATTAAGAAAAAAACATAATAAAATAATTAATTTCTAATCTTTAACATAAGATTCATACAAAATTAATTATTTTTTATGAATGTATTCTAGATATTTAAGAAATATTTACTAAAGAAAAACTAAATTTTATTTTATTGAAATCGTCTGCATAATTATCTGGGGACCCAGTTTTGATAGATGGCAACTGATCCAGTATATGTAATAAGTCATTGAAAAATTTAAATTTCCATTCGGTACTGTGAATTCTAATTAAATGGGTTGCTTTTTTTCCCTTAAAGACTACTTTTACAGATCTGGAATTTAGTAAATTTGAGAGATGGCCTTATTAAATTTCCGGATTAATTTTGTTTTAATTAACGATAAATTTTGTCAACTTTTGCATTGGTAGAATTGGTATTGAAAATAACTCTTTTTTATAATTATAAATTTATTTAAATATGTAAATGATTAATAATTACTTTTTTACAAAAATTATTGGACTATATTAATAATTTTAAAAGTTATTCATTTCCAAATTTATCTTTTTGAGACTGGTCGGAATTTAAATATGAATTTATTATATTTTGTATTATTATTATTTATTTTCGAATTCCATTCCTCTCCTGCTACAAAAAAATTCAAAATCGACATTGCACATTTCGAATGACTTTTTAGAAATACATTAGAAAAAAACGATGATATTATAAAAAAATATGTCATATTAGAATACAGCAAAGAAAAAAATAGTCCTTAGTGCAGTTACAAGATGAAACAGGTTACTACTCATGTTCGAAGGTTTTAAGGAATTCTGAATATGGTGTCAAAAAACGTTATCGATATAAAATCTTCTAATTTATTTTTAGATGATGATTTAAACATCTATCAAAAAATATTGCTGTTCATTTATCTATAAAATTTGTGGTCGAGTCACTTTGTCGGAAAACCGAAATAATTGTACACTATTTGTTTATTTTGACACAATTTGTCAGTGGTGTATTTGATATAAATCAATAAAGAATGAAAAAGTTCTTCGCATTTATGCAGATATTTCTTTTTAATTCAATACAACAGAATATTTAAACAAATAATATTATATTTTAAAGACAATAATAGTTTTTAAAATTTTTAAACTCCCATTTTGGGGGTCCTATTTAGCTGACATTGTGTACAGTTGCGTAATTGATTAATTTTATTTAAAAAGTTCGAATTCCATTTCCTTTCTTCCTCTCAACCTCCTCTCAGAAAGAATTGAACAACAAATTTTATTCGATTTGAGTTGTATGTAAAAAATATTTTTTAAAATAAATGTGAATTTTGAAAAATTCAATTACTCAGTTTGTTTTTATGTAAAAACAAATTAATTTCCCTTTTTGAAATATTTATGAATTTTTTGAATGATCTTTTATTTTGTTTTACTGTTTTAATTAAATTGGTTTGTGTATTTCTCAGTTTCGATTTTCATTGAAAATACAGAATAATTTTCTTTCGAATTTTGAATTTTTAAATTTTCCTTAAACTTCAGTGTCTTTAATTGTGAGTTACATATTCTCTAATGTTTTATTTTGTTTTTGATGAAATTTTGATTAAAAAGAAGATGATTTTGTATGATGAATGTTCAAAATGGTCGGCGATTGATGATATGATTTTGGTTTTTCGCAAAGAGAGCTTTGAGATAAAATAAATCGATAAAAATGGTGAAATGAGGTTTGAGAAAAATCGAATAATTTCAGAAATAAAATGTAAATTGAAATATTATTGAATTACTTAACCGATTATTTTGTGCTCGTTTTCATCAGTCAAAGAGAAAAGCGCCAATTAATCGAATGAATTAACGATAAATGTATGGATAAATAACTACATTTATATCTATATTATTTTTACTATACTAAGATAACATTTACAATATTATAATAATATTCTGAAATAAGTCTCTTGATGATTTTTGTTTAAGTAAACAAAAAACGCGCACTTTTTTAAATAAGAATAAAGTTTTGAAATTTCGACTTATTAATTATTGGTGGAAAATTCTTACATTTAACCATTCAGCTACTTGTACGGTTTACGATCGATTTCATCGGCTTCCGGGCGTCTTTCGGCAAAGATGTTATACTGACAAAATTGTATTGATAAGGACTATCCAGATTTACCATGATCTTAAATGGATTCACTCTGGTTCGTCCGCAATTTCACATTGAAAAGCGTGACGGGCAAACAAACACACTTTTTAGACAATTATTATATATATTAGGTTAGGGAAAAAGAAATCCATTATTTTGGCGTGAAATTCAAAACTTTATTCAACATGTTTCAGATTGTCCACATGGATTCAAATATGCACCGTTTTGTTGTATAATTAGTTGCCATTTGAAGGTAGCTTCATAATACATCTCTCGTATAAGTCTTGGTCCTTATTGGCGAAAAACTGTAATAATCGATTTTCACAATCTTCTATTGCTCCCAATTTCTTATCAGTCAGGAAATTTTGCAATGCAAGAAAAAGGTAGTAATCGCTTGGTGCTAGGTCCAGACTATATGGTGAATGCATTAAAACTTCCCAAACAAGCTCCCTGAGTTTCTGGCGAGTCACTACAGACGTATGTCGTCTGGCGTTGTCGTGATGGAACACAAAACTTCTTCTATTGGTCAATTCTGGTCGATTCTCATCAATTGTTATCTTCAAACGGTTCAGTTTTTGACAGTACAGATCTGAATTTAGTGTTTGACCATACGGAAGCAACTCATAATAAATGATTCATTTCCAGTCCCACCAAATACACAGTAGAACCTTCCTGGCCGTTAGTCCTGGTTTGGTGACCGTTTGAGGTCACGATCATTTTCGTACAATATTGTCGTATGTGACTTATTTCTCATCTCCAATAACAATCCGTTTAAGAAATGGGTCGATTTCATTTCGTTTGGTCAAGGCTTTGCAGATGGAAATTCGATCCATCATGCTTTTTTGGTTTAATTGGTTTCTTTACCAAACATCAAGTTTCTTTTTGAATTCTGCTTTGCCCAAATAGTTTAAAACCGTTTTGTGGTCGATTGTCAGCTCCTGTGCGATGCTACGACTACTAACATGCCGGTCAACTTCGATCATTGCCGAAATTTTATCGACATTTTCAACGATAGGCTTGCCTGTGCGAGGTGCATCTTTAATATCAAAAATGCATCCACGGAATCGACGAAACCAAAATTGCGTGTAATTAGCTGTTACAAAATTGGCACCATAAACACCATTCACAATAACAGCCGCCTGGCTTGCATTTTCACCTTTATCGAATAAAAACTGTAAAATGTACCGAATTTTTTCTTTGTTGACTTCCATATTTAATACCCTGTAACTCAGAACTGAATAAAAAAAGTAAAATTTTTTTTGTAAATATAGGGTGAAATGTTACCTTGACAAAGATCATAAATTTGAAATTATTTGATCGATAAATAATGAATTAAAATAATGGATTAAAATAATGGATTAAAAAATGGATTACTTTTTCCCCAACCTAATATTTTACTAGAAAAAAAATATATAAGAAAAATAATTTAAGCTTTATTATAAAGTCTGATGGCTTTTATTTTAAAGTACGAAACTTCTTATTAAATTTTGATTGTCAGCGCCCGCAATCCGTTTGACACTTGATTTTAATTAAAATTAAAATAGACTTTCAGTTGCTCTAATTTAATTACCATATTTATTAATCATATAAAATATTTTTATAATTTTCTTTATTTGAAAAATAATTTTTTGCTATGAATCATTCAATAAATCTTATTCATTTTACTAAATAGACACGAGAAGAATATTTTTGAATTGTGTTTAATGTTTGTTATTTCTAGAATTGTGTTTCTTCCACTCATTTGCAAGATTCAAATTTTGAATGTTTAGAACCATCGGATTAACCGGACCATTTAAAAATGTAAATAACAACTTTAAAATTAAAAAAAATCGTCGTTTTGAAGTGTCTTCCGTGCTTCTTCTGTGAAACAAGAATAATCCGTTTCTTCAACCGGTCTCATCCATCACAGTTTTCTGAATACAGATGAAACGATTTCTGCAGATTACTGCCAACAAATTGACAAAATGCATCACGAGGTGCGACGTATGTGCCCGATATTGATCAATATAAAGTAGCCAATTTTCCTTCTTGATAACGCCTGCCCACACATAGCAAAACCGATCTTACAAATGCTAGAAAAATTGGGCTACGAAATTCTGACTCACTCACCATACACACCTGACCTCTCATCTAAAAACTACCATTTTTTATAGCATTTGGACAAATTTCCCCAGGAAAAATGTTTCAAAAACGAAACAACACCCAAGACGCCTTTACCGCTTTCATCACATCCAGAACTCAGGAGTTCTGCACTAGAGGCATCAATGAACTTTTTTCTCGTTGGCAAAATGTATTTATTCTGATGGTTTTTATTTCAATTAATATTAAAAACCCTAACCTATTAATAAAGTTTATTCTGTGATGAGTTACATTTGTTTAAAGTTTAAGTTCAAAAACCTGCATTGCTTTTGTAACAACCTAATATGTATGTAGGTATATATGCATTTATATATGTCCGTAACGCTCAATGCATACTATGATTAAAATGTAAAATGACGGAGGAACCGAAGCGAATTCACTTAAGGACGTGATGCATCCAGATAGCCATCATCAAGACTGTTCTGTCGGTGCAGAACATATACCGAATTACTCTGGGAAGCTGATTAAATCGACTAAAAACCGTGTAGGCCGTTAAATTGTTAAAAACAATTTCGAATACTGCCGAAATGGATAATTCCTACAAGGATTTTAGTGATAATATTTTTGAAAATACTAAACAATATTAATTTATTTGATAAATGACGATTTCCATCACTAATTAACTAATTATATTGTTTAAGATCATTTTAGTATCAATTTGCGAATTTTCATTATTAATGAGAATATCAGCATTTCATTTATATAGGGTTAGGGTTCGGATTAAGGTTAGGGTTTAGGTTAATTTAGTGTTAGGATTAGGGTTTAGGGTTAGAGTCTAAGATTAAAGTTATTGTTAGGCTTATTGTAAGTGCGTTAGGGTTATTGAAAGGTTTACGGTAAGAACTAGGGTTTAGTTTTGGTTTAGTGTTTGATTTACGGATTATGGTTAAGATTTAAATTTAAAATTTAAGGTTAGGGTTAAGGTATGGATTTGGGTTAGGGTTAGGGTTATGTTAAAGATTTAGGGCTTAGATTAGGGCTGAGGTTAGTGTTAGGTTTTAAATTAGGGTTTAGTTTAAAAATGTAATAATTAACTTTCAATCACTATCTTTCTACAATACTAATTTTTTATTATTTTTGAAAAATTTCAAATGTTTTTTACGATTAAATTTGACGGTAAAGAAAGTAAATAGAGTTCCTCGAAAAATGTTGAAAAAGACTTAATTGTGAAAGACAACTTCGATATAGAGAACTTCAGAAAGAAAATTCTGAAGAGATTCAACGACCTAAAAAAGCGAAGAGAAGAGCGAAGAAATTTCATCGAATTAATTTGAATATTAAATGTAATTATGTGCATTGAAAGTTTTATGACTATTAAGAACACCAATTTGACTTTTCATATTTTTATTTACACAACAATTTGGATTATCCTTAAGACAATCTTTGTCAAAGCTTTCGTACGATTGCATTCTACACTAAATTGATCATTGAATTAATTCTTATTATTTTTTAGCAAATGGAGAAATAAATATTTTATTAAAATTAATATTTTATTAAAATATTTACTCAGAAGTTATTAGATGATAATTAAAATAATTATTAATTATTTGAAAAAATATTAATTTGATTTATTTATTAAAAATTGTAAAAATTAATTAACTTATTTAAAATTTTGCAATTAATTGAAATTAAAAATAAATTTAACATTACATATTTTTAGATAATAATAATTAAAATATTAATCATCCATCTGGGTAGGAGAGACGCATTTCCAAATCAACTTACACATTCAAACACAAAATATCAAACATTCAAATATTCCTCACATCCCCTCGATTTAAATGGCTTTAGCCATTCAACATTTCTAATAAAACTTCTTCCATCTTCAAGCTGTAACTCGTAACTTCTTTCATGACAACTTTTCACCACTGTTGCGGGACCCATGTAACGGTCATCTTCTTTTGTGACATTTTCCTTCTTAATTAATACTTTGTCTCCGAATTTAAAAATTCTTCTTGTCTCTGTTTTTGGTTCAACTGCTTTCAAATTTTTGTTATCTTCGCAATTGTTTTTCCACCAATATCTCAGTTTTCTTCCAAATACTATCTCGGCCGGTGACATGCTTGTCGTAGCTTGTACAGTACTATTTAACATAAATTCAACTTCTGATAAGACTTCTGTCCAATCTTTATGATCTCCATCCTTCATTCTAATATTCAAAGCATCTCTGATCGTGCGAAACTGTCTTTCCACGATTCCATTTGTGTTATGATGATATGGACTCGAATAAAACACCTCAATTTTAAATTTTTTCGCCATGGCCTTGAACTAAACCGATTCAAATGTTTTTCCTCTGTCTACGTGGATTTCTTTTTGGTGGTTTGTGCCTTCCTTTTCTGACAATTTATGCAACTTTGAACGATTTATTTTATAAATTCTCTCATGTTTTCCATGTAGAAATCATCTCAGAGGTAGTTATATACCTTTTTACAAACGGTATGACACAACAATTTGTGCATTTCTTCAATAAAATTTGCTCGTTCTGCCTTTGGGATCTAGTATTTATTATCTTGATTTATGAATATATCATTCTTTAATGCCCATTTTCTTGTTCTACCTTTACTTATGTCCTCGATTATTTGTTTTATTTCATTATTATTCTTCTGCCATTTAAAACCATCTGATTCTTCACTTAATGCCAGTATTCTTGTTTTAATCTTTCCTTTCTTGGCCTCTTCATGCATTGTTTGACACTGATTGCATAGTTCGCAAGAATTTCTTGACATTACATCAGCATTTGAATGTTTTTCACCTTTTCGATATTCCATTTTCATGTCAAGACTACTCAGAAAATTTATCCATGTTTGGAACTGTGGTGTGATAGGGTTCTTTGAAGTCATCATAAACGTAATAGCTTTATGATCTGTTCGCAAACAAAATCTTTTTCCATACAAGAAATGTTTAAAATGCTGTGTGAAATAATAAATTGCAAGTAGTTCTTTCCTTGTAATGCAATGCCTAGTTCATGCTTATTCATTTTATGTGATCCATACGCAATCACCCTTTCTCTTCCACACATGTCTTTCTGTGATAACACCGCCCCTATCGTGATCATGTTTTGATAATCTATTATTATATTTTATAATATTACTACAAATATTATAAAGATTCTTATTCTAAATCAATGTCAGAAAAAGTTCAAAGTATTAAAAGTACAATGAAAAATTAATCTATTTCTGATGTTTAATTTTCAAAAGCTTTTAAAAATAAAAGTAAATTTCAGACAAAAGAAGCTATTTATTAAAATAATTTCCTTTAGATTATGAATTTCGGATTTAAACGTTTCATTTTGAAAAAAAGAAAGAGTTAATTTCAAATATTCGATTTAAAGAATCATTATTAAAAGAAAATAAAAGAAAGATCAAATTCGATGTTCTCATATTCTTTTTTATTTTATAGAAATAAATTATTTCATAATTATTACATAGAGTATCGGAAAATAGTCTTATTATTATTATATTATATTAATATTTTTTATATTAGTTTGAACAATAATAAAAGTTTACAGAACCAAAATTTATATATTTATGAGTTTAATAATTTTATCATTTATTTCTCTAAAACATGTTTTAAATTTAAAATTAATAAATTATTATTTATTAAAATATTTGATTTCAATAAAAAATAAAAAAAGTTGATTTCTATATTTTTTCTTTCTGATTTTGTTAGACATTTATTAACAAAACGCTTTTATAAAAATAAAATTACTTCGACTTTGAAGTAATTTTTATTCGTTGAGAATTCATTTTTTGAAGAGTGATTTGTTGGAAATTTTTGTTCCAGGTTACTTCTGGGGTCGGGTGACCGTCAGCCAAGCAAAACATCTTCAATGCGCTGTTTTCTGGAACTGACACCAATCCAGTTGGATGAAGAGGAAGTATCGTTATGGGAGTTGCTGAATTTAAAGAAAAAAATTAGTTTTGTACAAAAAGTGTTTAATTTAATGTTTTAATAAATATAAATGGATAAATAATTATACAATGTTTCCTCGTAGTATGTTTACATAAAAAGAAAAAAAAGTAAATGAGTTTTAAAATATTATGTAAAACTTAAATTAAAAGAATAACAAAATATTTCAAATGAGCACTGTAGAAGATACTTTTAAAAATACTTTTGTTTAATACCGTTTTGTATAATACCGTTGTTTAGAACTTCTTTCCTTCATTGAAGAGACAAAAGCCTTTGAAAATAATAAATTGATAGAAGATCAAGATATTTAGATTAAATGAGTAGAAAAATGGACACATTTGCTTGTAATGAACATTGAAGAACATCTCTTCGATGCCTTCGGCAAAATGATTAACAAATTTAATACAATAAATGGATCAGATCGATGGATTTTAATTTTCATATTTATTTAAGTTTCAATAATTAAAAATTGTGTAAAGTTCTATTTTCTTCTTTTCATATTTAACTATGAAAGGAAGATTACAAATTTTAATTAAGATTGCTCATTTTTATAAACATAATTTTGAGCAATCTGTTAATGCGAGAGCGGGTGCATCGCGCTTTCGGTCATAATGCTGTGGTAAATGTAATAAAAAAATAAATTTGATCATGTTTTGATAATGTATTATTATATTTTATAATATTACTACAAATATTATAAAGATTCTTATTCTAAATCAATGTCAGAAAAAGTTCAAAGTATTAAAAGTACAATGAAAAATTAATCTATTTCTGGTGTTTAATTTTCAAAAGCTTTTAAAAATAAAAGTAAATTTCAGACAAAAGAAGCTTTTTATTAATGCTCTGGTAATGAAAATGTGGAGACTATGGGACGAGGGATGGGAGAATGAAAAAGAATCTGATCCATTCGATCAACAGTCATCGTTATATGAAAAACGTTGGCGGTCTGGGCCGAGAACAATCCAGATTGACTCGGTCGTGCACTCGGTCTCTAGACTGCTTGAGCCAGTGCAGCGCCTTGACTGTAATTGGACAAACACGCTGTAGCCGTTCACACTTCCTTTTACCATTATACAAATCAATCATTTAATCATTGCAAATATGCAATCTCTTGTAGGGATTCAAGACGACACAGAATAATCCTGAATAAGCATACATCAAATTGATAGTTTTATTTATTTCAATTTCAGACTCTTCACAATTTTACTTATACAGAGAGCGTCAGTATCACTGGAGATTACAAATCGATTTTCACTGAATTATTTTGGTTACCAGAATCATTAATGTTCTGAGAATCTTCAGAACATGCAAACATATCAGTATTCACTGAATTATTTTGGTCATGATAATTATTAGCAACATCACAATTTGACTGTAAACATTTATTGACAACACAAACAGATTCTTTACAACCATTATCAGTGCGCATCTTTCTTTGATTGATATAGTTTTTTTTTATGTATTCGAATTCAAAAATTAATTAATGGGATAATTTTAATATTAACTTCTAATTTCTCAAAATTGTTTTGGATAAAAAGGCATTAAGTATTTTTTAAAATAAACATTAATTTTTAAGATATATTAAATTTAATAAGTTAAAATCATTTACACTGAACATCTATATGGAATCGGACGAGAAGACGCAAAGCAGCTGCGATCGGTTCTTCAAGATATTAAACAATTCGTTCGGCCTGACTAGACGTTCTGCGTACAGTCAATTAATAAACTTACAGTATCACGATGGCGAGACTATCGATGAATATGCGTCTTAGGTGAAGATGTTAGCAACGAAGGTCGACGATCTAACAAAGGCTGCATTCATGGCTGGACTGCCTTTCGAGTTGCAGATGGATTTGTAACGGGCCGGCGACCAACCCCTGACCGAAATGATCGAATATAGCTGCAAGTATTTGTGGATTTAAAAGTGTTTATTACAGGGTTCAATGGCAGCAATACAACACGGAAACAACAACAAAGAAACACGGAGTTCCTGAGGTCAGGGCAAACTCACTAAACCAACAGCAAATCTTCAGAAAGGGCCCTATGTTCATCGTGAGAGAGACACTAAATTGAAGGAAAGTAATCATCATGAGGGTTCTCAGTGGCAATCAAACAGACAAACAATATGCTACAAATGTCAGAAACCGGGTCATATCGCAAAATATTGTCGGTAGGGAAACGAACAGGGGAGTTTGTAGGCGCCGGCTCTCTCCCTTCACAGTTGCAGGCGTTGCCGACGATGATCGTCACCGTAAATGACAGGTCAGCCACAGCGCTGATTGATTCGGGTTGTTCGAAAACGGTTGTTTTAAAAGGGTTAGTTAGTGATTGTATGTTGTTTTCAGGCGGTGAAAGTTTGGTTTTGGTGAATGGAAAGGGTGTTAGAGTGGGTTCGGGTGAAGTCCAGTTGAATATAAATGGTAGGATCATTAGGGTTGAATGTTCGGTCATGGAACATTTGCCGTATGGTTTAGGGATCTTAATAGGTATGGATGTTATAGGTAAATTGGGCGGCGTGAAAATTAATAAGGGTGTTATTGAGTTCGGTGAAGAGGA
>MQRK01025999.1:322-15534 GCA_001938485.1 Girardia tigrina | reverse complement strand
CGGACCCCCCGACTATCTCGACGGCGGTGGAAGAAGCAATAGGTACTGAAGAAACACATCTGACTTTTAGGATTGCAGATCTAACTGCAAGGGGGGAGTTCAGATGTCCCTTTCGCGGCCGTACGAAGTCCACGAATACAGCCAAAGGTATGCAGAACCATGGCTATACAACCCATGGGTGGTCGTTTCTCACAGGGAAACCGAAAAGATCTCGGAGACCGAAACTATCCGACCCCATAGGAGGCCTATCGGGGGGCTGCTAGTGATTCTTTAGTTTGGGTGGACCCTCTAAAGAGCCTAGAGGCTCAATACCATTCGAAAGAGATGGGAGGCCCACATTGAAGAGAGGGGATCTATTACATTGGTAATTAGTTACATGAAAATGAACTGCAGATTTTATTACTTTTCACATTTGTAATTTACTTGAAACCTGATTTCGATAATTACTTTCAATTAATTAACCTTTAGAGTTGATCAATCTGATGTGGAATTTAAAGCAAAATTGGTTCAAAATGTAACTGGTACTGAGAAATACAGAAAAATCATATTGGATAACGACATAAAGGAAGTAAATCAATGATAATGATCTAAATCATGTTAACATAATTTTGTTAGTGCAAGCAACCTTGGGATGAAGTTGCCGCTATGCCGACTCCAACATTAGAATTCGGATCACTGTGTATTCGAAATGCTTTGTTTCTTCTACCAAAGCAATCGGATGTAAATGATGTAAGTCCAGAGGATACAAAATATTAAAACGTTTGTCAATTATTTAATGATAAATTCAAAAGGATTTGAACTGCATTAAATAGGATTACTCGACATCAAGATTGTACTACCCAAATTCATACGTATTCGGACACGTAAAATAATTTTTATTCATAATTACAAATACTAAATACTTATTTGCATTACAGATGAATTAATTTTAATTTGACGTTTTACGATAATCAATTTTAAAATAATTTGAAGAAATCAAATAAAAAAGTTAAATAATAAAAAAATTATTCACATTTAAAAATTTGTACTCTAATTCAAAAGAATTAAAATTAGAGTATAAATGTAGACAATGGATTATTAGTAAAAATACATGAAATTACTTTGTTTAAATATTTGGGTCGATTAAATTTTCTTTTTTTTATATATTGATCGTGGAAAAAGATGGATATTGAACTGGTTGATAAAATATTCGCAATGCATTTTAAAGGAAAATTAGTAAGGTGATTTCACAAATTTTAGATATAAGTAATTCTATGGTGTTCGATAGCCTTTAAACTGATAAATATCGTCAGAATCACTTATCAACAAAAAAATCTGGATGACCAAAATTAAATTCGGCTACTGGTAACAGGTGTAAGAAGAGATTAACACCTGTATATCATCGTGTTACTGTTCAAGTAATAGCGTTTAGCTAAATGAAATGGAGCAATAACATGTCTGTGATGCCCTTAGATGTCCGGGCCCGCACGCGCGCTACAATGGCAGTACCAGCGAGTTTTATTCCTAGCTAGAAATGGCCGGGTAACCTGCTGAATCACTGTCGTGTCAGGAATAGTGGATTGAAATTATCCCACTTGAACGAGGAATTCCTAGTAAGCGCAAGTCACTAGCTTGCGCTGATTACGTCCCTGCCCTTTGTACACACCGCCCGTCGCTACTACCGATTAAAAAAGTAATCAACGAAAAATGGAGTATGCAAACATGCTTTGGTTCTTCTCCGTCCATTTGTCTACGTTCAATACATGAATTAAATTATTCATTCTACAAGGTGAGTGAAGTATCGTTCGACTTCGTTTCCATACTAGTAAGGGACGAGTTGAACGGTATCTATAGTTTCTTTTCCTTGAGAGACACCGTCGCCGAACTTGCGATTGCTATGTGAAACGATATAGAATCATGCGTCGAACATCTCCTTCATCTGAACCTGTCGTCGGTCGGTCATAACAGTCGTGGACGGATGACAACGCACCCACGCGTGTTTTGATAATTTGATCAGAGCCGCAGCGCTCGATCCCTGTTAAGACTCGATCAAAAACGATGAATCATAATTAAAGAACCCACCGAGTCGGGATGGTATTTCAGTGGAAGTAATAAATTCGCGTTATACCGCCGAGCTTTAAGTATAAATAATATATCTCACAGCGAAAATCCTCAATACGCATGACGAGAGAGATGAAAACGGATGAATTCGACATAAGAGAAAAAATACACAGAATTTATTGCTACAAAGTTTTATTTTTTTGATCACAGATTTATACACATCTAAGTTATTCGATTATTTTCTTTTTTTAAAACAAAGATTGTTATTTTTTTTATTAAATAATTGCATTCTCGATAATCGTGCTTTTTTTAATTCATAACATTTTTTTATTCTAAATGATATTTTTATTAAAATTTTGACAAATAATTTTAATATTATTATTTTTATTTGATTTCAGACGAATTTAAGATTTACTACAGTGACATTTTCGTAATGAAATATAAGCATTACGTAACATTTTATTAGGCTAATAACAAAAAAAATGTTTCTAACATCTATTCAAGAGACTTGAATGGGTCCATAATCACAGTACATGAAGCCAAAATGATTGGAAAAAGTTATTTTTTCTGATGAATGTCGTTTTGAAATATCTATGGGTCAAAATGGAAAATCGGTCTTTAATCGAGTCATTATTATCGGTCTGTTTTAACCGAACTCTGAAATTTCTAGAGAATGTAATGATTTGGAGTTTTATGATAAGCAAAGGATATGACAGTCTTCACTTTATATAGGGCAAAATGAACTCTACAAAGTATACCGAGATATTAACGAAAAGTCTCATCCCATCAATTACTAAATATTTCTACAATGAAGATTTCATTTTTCAACAAGATGGAGCATACAAGATGTGTCATACATCTATGTTGAATGATGAAAAATAATATTTGCGTCTGGGAATCACAGGAAGCCCAGATTTAAATCCTATAGAGAATGTTTGAACAATTATGAAAAGCGAATTACGAAAAAATTTAATTACTAAAAAAAATTGATTGAAAGAATAAAATTTTATCAATATTAAATTGTCTTCCCATTGATAAATGGCAAGATTTATACAAAACAGTGAATATAAGAATGTAAGATGTGATAAAAGCAAAGAGCGATGTTACAATATTTTAAATAGTCGGTGTCTGAATTATTTTGAATTGAAAAGTAGATGTACGAATTATTTTTAATTAGAGAACAAATTTTTTAATGCAAATAAGATTTTTATTATAAACTTATTTGATATTTTCGAATTGTTTTTATATTATCGTAAAATATCAAATTAGTTCATTTATAGTAAAAATATTTATTTATTATATGTAATTTAAAGTTTTAATAAAAATTATTTTACGAATACATGTCCGACTACATGAATTTGAGTAGTAATATTTCGAATCGGAAATGTATTTTCCAAATTGTATAAATTAATCAGGTATATATTTTTGCTAAGTTTTTTATTAAAATGCTAAGTTATTTAATAGAATGTAATTAAAATTGTTAAGTAATTAAAAAGTAAAGTAATTAAAATTAAATGATGAAATTAAAATTGTTGAGATGAGATGGTCAACTTTTGATGACTTTAAAGTAAAGGCTTTTACTGTTTGGTTTGTAATTCGTCCACGAAACAATGAAAATTGACATGCTGGTTCATGCACTTGTCCATACTTTCTGAAATGTTTTGTTTGAAAGCATCTTTTAGGACTTGGTATACGCTTGAAGCTCACATCTGCGCCTCCCGAAGCAAATTACGTGCCCATTGGAGAAAAAAGAAGGCGTGGAAGGCCAAAGAAAACTTCCAGAGCACTGCTCATTGAAATAAATCGGTTTTAATAAAGAATTATATTTTCATTGTGTTTTGAATTTTTGTGACTTTATGAATAGAACCTGAGCTTTTATCATTTCGGCTTTGGGAATTCAAATTATTTGTTTATTCAATTCTTTTTTATCTGACTCTCGAAACACAAAAATAATTTTCTTTTAAAAGATGAAGTTTGGAACCCCAACAGCATTATTAACAAACTTAGCATTATTATTAAAAAACTTAGCATCTTTAAAATAAAAACTTAGCATTTTATTAAATAACTTACCATTTTTTTAAAAAAAAATTAGCATTTTATTGAAATACTTAGCGAAAAAATACAAGCCTAAATTAATTTAAATTAAATTATTGTTTGAACAGTCAGTCTCCCAGGGAGATAGTTGTGTGCGAGGCTTTATTAATCAGAACCCACAATCCTAAAATAAATGTTCAAGCGACAATCTCAACCAATTTATTTATCCATTTGATAATTGGTGTATTAAAATATTATTATCGTTATCATCTTTTTTATGAATTCTATGAATTTTCAAATTGATGTTTGAAATTTTGAATACCATCCTTCAACGTTGTTGCTCGTTCTCTTATCACCCAAGAGTTCTGCTGAATAATAAGTCCAAATTTTAATATTATATATTGCAGCAGAATTATTGATATTTTCTGAATTGAATAAACTTATCGGTCTAATATAATTAATTTTAATGCAGTCTGTTAATTCTTTTAATTAATTGGAACAACTGGAATAAATATTGCTTAAAATGGAAATTATATCTGATTCAGACAGAAAAGGAAGAACCTCATATCTTAATATCCCTTCTTTTATTTCGATGTTGTTTGGATTATTATATTCCAAGTAAATAGTTTGGGATTCCGTCATACTAACCAAGGTTTCTGCAATTAATTGAAGTGGTGCATCGTGACATTGAGTTTCTTTGTGAAAGCCATTAAAACAATTTTTCTTTGACCTTGGCTCTTTTTACGTGTTAAGTTACAAAACCACAATACAATGGATCATGATTGGTTATTTTTTAGAGGCAAACCGAAACATGCTCGCACTCTTTCATCCAAAGCCATGTGAAAGGATCAGACGCTCTTGTGTGTGAATGCTGAGTATTATAGTTTACTGTGTATACTCAGTTATTCGTTTTCTATGTTTTAGTAAATTGATATATGCTTTTTGAAATAATTTCGCTGTCGAGAGAAGACAGTGTCTCTGGTTAGTTACGAAGTTATCGTTTAAGTTAAAAAAACTGTCAAGTGTACATAATGCATGTTAGGAATTTTTAGAAAATATTTTAAAAACTTTTGAAATAATATTTGAATTAAAAGTAGAATTATATATTTAAAAAAAATCAAGAACTAAATAAAGTTTATGTTAAGCATGATAAAATTAAAAGAAAATGAAATTATTTAATCGTTGGACATTAAAAAAAGTAAAGTGAATTATCATATTTATTCTTATTATACCGGTTTGAGATTTATGAAACAAATAGTTTCTAAAATTAAAAAAAATAAATGAATTTAATTTCGATTAAATTTGTCTAAATAAAGAGTATTAGTACATTTTTTGGATTAATAAAAACTTGAAAATTGATTTCGTTTTTTAATATCGATGTGAGAGATCTTCCATTATCTTCTTCGTGCATTTAATCTAGGATTTACAACAGTGGAAGATGCTCGAAAGATTTGTGTCGTTAATCCTGTTCTACAGTTTTCAAAATTTAAAAATATCAATTCGATCTCAAAATTACAGTTCCCTCTGGTGGTCTATCTGATTTCAATAAGAAGCTCATAATTCAAGGATATTTACTGAAGAAATGAGATGTATCAACGGAAGAATAGAGAATTACCATCAATCGACGAGAAAGGTTCATGATTTTAGTGAATGGGTTCCGTATGTTTTGAATAATAATAACAAAATCAATGATCTCCGATTCCCTTCACTTTACTTGCTCAATATTTAGATATATGTTATTACTTTACAGAATCCTTATTGTCTACCAAAATGAGCCTTAATGTCAATATGATGTAACCCAAAGAATGGATAAACTAAAAAAAACAGAAATTATAGTCAATATAACATTATATTATAAAAGCCCAAGTCACTCACTGCTTGCCTCACTGCCTCACTAACGCTCATATTATCTACTTACAATTGTAAGTAGATATTTATATTAATAATAATTCATATGGAAAATTATTATTAGCAGAATTATTCATGATAATTTTCCATATGAATTATTATTAATATAATTATCTACTTACAATTGTAAGTAGATAATATCCGTCATACATGATGGGTTATTTACTAGTAACATTATATAAGTATTACATTAATATATAAAGTTATGACGAATCATAGTTACACAAAAGTGTTTAAAAACTGTGCATTTTTTTGAGTAAAAAAATGAATCTATTGTCAAATTTATTCATCTTATAGCATTATAATTTAATGTGTTAAAAAACTTACATACAAATTAAATTTTCTTAGATTTATATTATTTATTTTTCTCTAGTTTATTTTCACTCAACCTGGTGGATGCATTAGAGGAAATCATATAATGAATTTAGAATCTTCGCTACTATTAAATGGAGCTTATATATCACTTTGTCTCAATAATTATGTGGAAGCTTATAAATTCTCAGAAAAATTGTTTCATCAGCCAAATTCATCTCCGATTCAGAAATATCTTGCTCGCATGTATATGGGCGAAAGTATGTTGATGCTGAACAGTTTTACAAATATTCCTGCACTTTTAAATCCAGTAATTGTTTTTTTTAATTTTAATCATATTATAACAAGGGTGTTCAAAATACGGCCTGTTGATTGATTTTTAGTGGTCCCAAATAAAAAAATTAATTACTATGCACTAAATAAGGGCCCACGTACCTCACAAGAACTATCGGGGTCAGTTGCTATATTATATTAGCTACGTCATTATCTGATATTCTCTCTCAATGCAATCATGTTTTCATGTGACAGCCCTTATAGAAATCTGTTAAGTAGTTCAATAAAACTTACATGTAGAAGCAAGAGGAAAAGTATGCGTGTATGTTCTAGTTAGGAAATTAAAGACATGTCAATTAACTGTGTGTCTCGCGATTATTTATTTATTTTCATATTTGGTCTGCATGCCAAAAACATTGTACACCATTTATATTATTTTCATGAGAATTTAAAAATTAGTTATTCTTTAACAACTAATAACTTTTGTGAGTGTGAGGAATATTTTAAATTTGATATGTTGAGTTTAGTATTTGGAAGTGTGTTTCTCCCACTCAGATGGAAAATCGATATTTTCGTTGTTCACGATAAATATTTATTCGAGTATAATTTGCATAACATATTTACAGCATAAGATATTTAAAAAACTTTAAAAATAAAAAAAATCGTTCAAATTTTAATATTAAAAATTTAAATAAATGTTCTTTCTTTACATAAAATTAATATGTAGATAAAATTATTACTAAAATTACGAAATTTGAACTTTAGAATGAAATCTAAAAATAATGAAAAATTTGTTCGAATAATTGTATATTAAAAAACATTAACTAAAATTTGTTTTTTTTGTTTTAAATCAATTTAGAACGATGTCGAATTACGAAAGCTTTGCTGAGAGTTATCAAAAGACAATTCTAATTGTATTGAAAATAAAAGTTCGAAAACCCATGTGTTCTTAATATGGCGACACACGACCACGTGATTCCGAACATTAGAGGTCCGGAGATTTTTTTATTTATCAGAAACAAAAGTTGAGGCATTCATAACGAGCTTTAACAGGTATGCGAAGATAATGGGATTTTTAGAGGAGATGAACATCTTATTAGCAACACCATATATGACTCCGGATGTCATAATAAATATGAAGCAGTGGCAGGTGAAACATGTGAGGAGAAACTAAGATTCGCATTATCAAAGAAAAAATCTATCCTGGA
This sequence comes from Girardia tigrina, assembly GCA_001938485.1. Classification (NCBI taxonomy): domain Eukaryota; kingdom Metazoa; phylum Platyhelminthes; order Tricladida; family Dugesiidae; genus Girardia; species Girardia tigrina. Next base: position 7,759 of record MQRK01025999.1, on the reverse strand, counting down.
TCTAATGAAGGAACTGGTAGAAATGAGAATTGGATCCAGCGATCCAACTGTAACATTTAGAAAGGCTGATGAAATTTAAAAGTTAATTGAGAAAAAGTTGGGTAAAAAAGAACTATCAAATTTGGTCTACGCTAATATGATAGATGACGAGAACGTGCAGAAAGAAATAGCTGTCAGAGGTATCAAGAAATCTGAAGAGATTGAAGATATTCAAACGACAATGTTTGATGATGATTAAAAGAAAAGTAATTCTCCTTTATCGGCATATAACACAATATGAGAAAATGAATGGAGAACAGTGTAAAATAAAAAAAAGAACACCAAGACCACAGAACGAGAAATTCATAGAACAAGAAACAAGAAGAAATTTTAAAGTGCGACAAATTACCTGTTGGGCATGTTAGAAGAGAGTGTCCAAACGTGAAGTGTAGTCATTGTAATGGAAAAGGGCATTTAAGAACACAGTGTTATGAAAATCCTAACATGTTTAGGGAGCGTGAAAATGGATAATGGAAATAATCGATGGAACAACAGGCAAAATTACTTGAATCAACACGAATAGGTAATACCCAGTAGCAGAAGTAGACGAACTAGATGATGAATTGTACATAAGAGAAGACTCTAGAAAAGGGGACTTCTGAAGGAATGTTTAGAAGAGAAGATGGTCAAAGACTGGGATATCCCGTAAGTAACAGAAAATTCAGAAATAATCAAGGAAACGAGGACGCACGATCACAGGGAGAAGTGATCAGTGTGCTACAATAGGAACTCAATGTAGGTGTATGATTGGTTATATGAATGCGTTTGTGATTGTATGTTTGATGATGTTTGAAAATATTCCTCTGGAGATGGGTAGATTTGATAATGAACCCGAAGAAGACGATGAAATATGTGCTAATATGGATATAGAAAATGAGAAAAAAATAAAAAATAATGCTGAAGATGTATTGATATTACCGAAGTTTAACATAAATTATAAAGAATTGAAAAGTAAACCAAGTATAGAGTTCCAAATAAAGAATAAAAATGTCAAATGTATGTTAGTTACAGAAGCTCGAGTCAACGTTATTAAAGCAGACAATTAAATATATGAAAGATGTTAAGATCAAAGAAACTAAAAGGTGTATACATTGTGCGAATGATTCAGAACTTATAAACTATGGTATTGTTCAACTTAAAGTGATAATTGAAAGAATGCATAAAACAGTGGATTTCTTTGTGGTCAAAGATTTAGATCCAAAAAGGATTGCAGGAAAAGATTCAGGATTAAGTTAAAGAGAGAACCATCAAATACTAATGAGTTACTGGTAATATGAGACAATCTATCAGACGAGGATAGACTGAGGAGAATAAAAGAGCTGTTTGAAAACAAAATGCTCTTTCCAACTAATGGAACTTTTAATAGAATTTAAATCAATACTTATGGCCGACAAATGGGATATTGGAAGGACGTCACTGACCAAACACAAATGCATGGAGAACCAGTTTTAGTGAAATCTTATCGACAACCAAAACATTTCGAGGAAAAAAACTGGACGATATTATTCGAAATTAGTCATGTAAGCGTTGTGTAAAAGACCAATAATTTTATTTATTATCTAAAATAACTATACTAAACATTGTGCAATAATCAAAAATAAATTATGCTTAAAACTTATGCTGTAATAAATACAGAATATTATAACCACCGTTTGAGTTCACATGAATGTTTTTTTTCAAATATGCATAGAACGCGCAAAAAAATTTTTTTTAATCCACAAAATGAATCCATTTTTATAACAAAATTCTGTGTTTCAAAATTTGACCTTTATTGCGCAAAAAAGGTAAAGTTATGGAATTTTTACACCTCACATGTTAAATATCAAAATACTCGTCTTGACGAGTAGATTTAGAATATGCAAAAATTAGAGGCTGCGTACCCATTGGGCCACCCTGTACATATTGATAACATCATTTGTTATAATTACAATTTGGAATCAGGACTTTTTGGTGCCGGACATTTCAGCGCTGGAATTTTTTTGGTAATATGGAAGCAATTTTAAAATAACTCAGTTCTTTTTTTGGTAATGTATATGTTATGCTGAATTCAGCCAGTCAGTTGCCGAATACACGAATTTGGCATTTTTAAAAAAAATTAATTCAATTATAAAATTGATATCAACATTTAATATGAAAAATATGTATTTAATATGAAAAGTTATCAATTTCATATGTAAAAATTTAAATTAAACTTAAAAACATCATAATTTATTGGGTTGGTCAAAAAATCATTGCGTTTTTGAGTACGTCCTAATAAAAAGCTTGAAAATATAAAACGATGTGATAAAATTTAAATTCAATTATATATTCTGAAACCTTAATTTTCGGACAATGTTTATACAAAATATTAATTGATTTTGTTTAAATTTATTATTTTACCGTCAATTCGAAATGGAAAATCAAAATGAGCATATTCGTCATGTTTTGTTGCATTATTTTCGCAAAGGGAAAACCGCTGTGCAAGCTCATAAGAAGATATGTTTTGTATATGGTAGTGACTCCTTAAAACTTCCACAGTGTCAATACTGGTTTTCTAAATTTCGTTCTGAAGAATTTCATCTGAAAGATGCACCACGCTCCGGTCGACCAGTTGAAGTTGATGGCGACAAAATAACAGCACTGATCAAATCTAATCCACATATGACGACAAGAGAAGTTGCAGACTCTAGAAATATCAAAATCAAGTGTTGGAAGTCATTTAAAGAAACTTGGATTCGTCAGTAAACTCGATATGTGGTTACCACATGAACTGAATGAAATTCATTTTGTGAAACGTATAGACATTTGCGATTCCCTTTTGAAGCGAGAAAAAAAAGTGATCCATTTTTGAAGCGCTTGATTACGGTGACGAAAAATGGATTGTTTACAACAATGTGGAACGCCGACGATCATGGACAAAATGTGGTGAGCCTGCCAAAACGATCCCAAAAGCGGAAATTCACCAAAAGAAGGTTATGCTTTCCGTCTAGTGTGATTTTAAAGGAATTGTGTTTTTTGAACTCCTTCCGAGGAATGAAACCATCAATTCAGACAGATATTGTGGTCAGCTGGAGAAATTGGCTCATTCAATTCAACAGGAACGCCCTGAATTGGCAAATTGAAAAGGAGTTGTAATTCAGCATGATAACGCAAGACCGCATACAAGTTTGACCACTCGCCTGAAACTCTTATCACTGGGTTGGGAGGTTTTGCCGCACCCACCGTATTCTCCAGACTTGGCCCCATCGGAGTTTCACATATTTAGATCACTGCAGAATTCCTTAAACAGAAAAACCTTCGCCAGTGATGATGACATCAAATCATTCCTAGACGTCTTTTTTGCTGACAAAGGCAAAGGTTTTTATGAATCAGGAATAATGAAGCTACCGGAAAGGTGGAAGAAAGTGATTGAAAATAAAAATAAATATTTGTGCATCCATGTCATTTTTTGATAATAAATTTTTTAGTAAAAAACTCAATGATTTTTTGGCCAACCAAAAAATAAATTCTGTGTTCTCGTTTTAAAAACTATTGGGAGAGGGTGGCTTGTGAAGCACTTTATATCAGATCTTTAGATCCTAAGATTAATGTCTCTCGAAAACCCTATTGAGCGTGTTTAGATGATATAATAATCAATTGATGACGTAATCAATGCTTGTCTATATAAGCAGATTTAAAATTCATTTTGTTCTTGAAACCTGACGATGACGGTTGTACCGTCGAAATTAATTGTCATGAAAAATAAAAGTCTATTTAACAAATGGCGTATTTTTGTTTTAATGATCATATAATAATCATATATAATGATCATATATTTGTACATATAAATTACAGTCTTTTTGTATTGATTAATTTTTCGTTTTAAAAAAACCTTAATGTCATTTTATTTTAGACTACTGTAAATCGATTATCTAATTTACCAGATTTAACAGTTGATCAAAAAGAAATATTTCAAAACACTGTAACAATTGCGCCTAAATGCAGCACTTTTCCAGTTTCTTTAGATGAAGTATATTTCCTTAACAGTTCTTTTATTTTATTATTATTTATTAGGCACAAAGCATTATGTTTTACAATTTGAGCGTAGTGCATGCAATTCTTCACCAGGACAAACTTGTTGAGCAATACCTTTCTGAAGCGTTAAAATTAAATCCAGGACTAAGAAATTCGAATAAATATTATTATTTAAATATTTATCACGAAATACGGCAAGGCAAAACGAAAAATGCTATAAAACTAATGGGAGATATTTGTAGCCAAATTCCTGTAATTAATAATGTTGAAGCTTAAATAAATTTTTCCATGTTATAAAAACTTTGACTTATTTTCTAAAGAATTATTTTGTAAAAATAAATGAAGATAAAAATGCTGAGTCATAGTTATCACAGATTATCGGACTATTTTATTGCAGAAAGATTTCCTCCTTCCAACCACGATCATAAATTTCTTGAAAGTAAAATTCGATTCGATTGGATCATAATCGCATTTTCTGGCTCTAATAAGGACTGTTTCGCGTTCTACAGTTTCCTGATGATTGTCTTCAAGGCCAACAATCTCAGAATATTTAAATAAAAAATTTTTGATGATCTAATTAAATGCCATTTTTCTATTAGATCTAATCTTTATGTCAATCAATTTCGTCTTATTATTTGTTAAGTGAATCTTCGATTTACAACGTTTTTATAAATATTAGATGCACATTTAATTAAAATAAAGTTATGATATTTTTCAAAAAAAATATATCAGGACCAATAAATTTATTGATGAATTTAAGGAAATTCAAACACACAATTAACAACATTAGTATGAAATAAACACCACAATCATTGAATGAAACATTATTTATTTCACGTAAAAAAAACTTAAAAATATATTATAATTAAAAATGTATATGTTCGTGCTGTGATTACTTTTGGTGGCCCTTACTTGAACCCAATTCAAATTAAAATATTAAATAAATTAAATATAAAAAAGTAATAGTTAAAGTAATTAAAATATTAAATAAAAAGAAAAATAATTAATCTATATATATATATATATATATATACATGTCTCAAAAACACGCTTGTTTTAAAATAAAATATTTTTATGATATTTAAAAAACTTTAATATGATTAGATGAATCACCTTGCACGTTTAAGCATGGTTTATTATTAACATTGCTTCGGCAATAATCCTTTCATAATTTGTGTCAAAATTTATATATATACATATATATATATATATATATATATATGTGTGTGTGTGTGTGAGTGTGTGTTGGGTATTAAATTATCTTTAATTTAAATATTATTTTTTAAACAGAAATCTTTAATCGTAAATCTCTATTCTTTAATCTTTATTCAATAATCTTTGATCTGACTCCAATTAATCAGAAAGGACTTCCAACATAAATATATGAATAATGAACACAAATTCTTTTATAAAACTTTATTTCGAATAACAAAAATTAACAAGTCAAAAACAATAATAATAATTCAATTCTTGATGACAGAACACAAACACAAATCAATATTTCGTGCGAGTTAACAGATTACAGTAAAGACTGTGAATCTCCAAAAACGAACGATGATTTGATTCAAAAACCTTTAAATTCAAAAACCTTTTTCTCCCATACGGGATACTTATGGTTTCTTTAATAAAACAATATTTTAAAGGATAAAATTAAATAAATTTGTTATTCACTTTACTTGATTATGTGAACTCTTCTTAGGCGAATTTTTCAGCAAATATTTTTGGGCAAACTAAACTAAATTTGCTGCTGTTTATATAGTTATTTTCATCAGCCTTGAAAATTGATCAATTAAAACAGACTAAAATATTTTTAATTTTAAATTCCAAATTTTGTTAAACTAAATATCATTTTATTTGAAATTAATAATTTTACTAAAATAATTATTTGAAAATTTTTCTTACATAAAATTTTATCAAAAGTGTTCATATGTATTTTTCGTATATTGTTATAAAACCATCACGTTCATATGGTTTTGTGATGGCATAATTTGACTTTTAATTTATTTACAAGTCTTTGTCAATTAATTCTCGTCTCATTTAACCGCATTGATTTCAATATTTGAATCGATATTCTTATTCATTGCAATTTCGTCCGATTCCCCATGCTTCCCATTCGCTGTCACTGAATCCATCATTAACCGACAATGTATGAATTATTTTTGAAATTTTAATCAGTGATTGGAGTTCATGTTTTTTCTTTTTTCCATTTGGATGAACCAATAATTGTGATAAGATTGACAGATCAATGTGTGTGTGGTTGTGTTGAGTTCGTGCATATGTGTAATTGGAGAAGAAAAAATGTGTGCGTGTTTATTGTTTATTTATTGTTTGTAAGCATTCATTATTAATGCAATTAAAAAAATGTGTTTGGTTCAAAAAACAAATAGAATTTTACTGACAATTCGTTGAATCTTTTTTGGATTGTTAAAATAATCAATAAATAAATAATAAATATAAAATAAAATGCAAATATAAATGATAACGACCGAGTCTACACGTCCCGATGAAAATTTTAAAATGAAAAATAATAGCTATCGATTGTCTTATGTAACCCTGATCTGTACATCGCCAGTCATAGAATTCTTTTAATAACTAGTTCGAGGTTAAAATAGTTCATAAGAAGTAAAATCAAATTCGAGAGAAATGAGGAATGATATAAAATAATAATCGGGAATCGCAGAGTTATAATATAGTATCAATATGAATTAAAGTAAAATAAAGTAACGTGAGAATCGAATGAACTATGAGAGTGTCGTTAATTAATGAAAAATTTTACAGTGGCGAGGAACCTTATGGAGGTGGCGAAGGTAGACCGCAACATGCAAGGGGCACGCGGTTCAACCGTCGCTTGTTTCCTTGAGGCTCTCCCCGTTCACGAGGTATAAGTAATAACAAATAGAAGCACTGCACAACACTGATAAACAATAATCTATCCCAACATCAACCCCATCAGACAGAGACCACCAGTCGGGCCATACTCGTTAATGGTTTGAACCCGAAGGAGCTCCAAAACACACACAACTTGTTGATGTGCGCGGAGGAGGCGCGTCTGTTCCCTCAAATAGTGAACAATTATCGAGAGGAATACGTTGTACATAAGAGTTGCCGTTGAACTCTAAAAACTGATGGGGGCTTTGAGTTAAAAAAAATGTTGTCGAGAGGAGGGAACATGACACTTGCAACAATTTCCGATAAAGACTCTTTTGATGTAACTGAGAATCGATGGTTGCTGTTGAATTATTTTTTTTGCAAAATTTTATCTTCCTGAATTTTTTTTTGAATTCTGAAAAATGAATTCTGATATAGACGTTGCAACCACTTCTCACATGGCGACTAACGCTGCAATGGATATCTTCACGGGTCAACTGTTACCTGAAAAGTACAGGAAAGGCGATAATGTGGAGA
>MQRK01025963.1:0-11665 GCA_001938485.1 Girardia tigrina | reverse complement strand
TGAGATATAGATTGGACAAATGTATCATTAGTAATGGAGCATATTTTGAATAAAGCTTTTTTTATCGTTCTTTTGTTTTTAACGTATTTCTTTTCAAAATTTAATCCGCATTTCATACTCGTACACGTAATATTTCTAAAAAGAAAAAAAAGTAAATTAAAATTATATATATTTCGGGATTCGAACATTTGAATTATTATATTTTAAATTAAATTATTATCGTTATTTATATTATCAAAAAAAAATCAAATCAAATTGAAAAGAAAGTTGAGCCTTTGACATTTACTTGAAAAAACAATTTTTCGTTTGATTTTTAAAAAAATTTGGTTTTTGTATCAAAAGAATTAGGATCTTGGGTTTTGTTTTGCTGAAGTAATTAAATGGACTTGTGAAAGCGAATAGCTTTTGTGTAATTAAAAAATAACATCGATTACGTGACTTGAATTGATTATTTGACTTGAAGAAATTGTATTGAAAATATTTGAATTTGTTGGAGAAGATAAATTTGCTCGATAAATTTGATCGATCAATTTTATTAAATTTAATTTTAAATCGTAAGTCAATTTGAATAATTAATTATAATCGTTTCTTTGGATTTTGATTTTCCCTTGACGAAAAATTATTCGTAATTAAATAAATTTGTGATAAAAAATCGAAATAATAATAGTGAAATATGTTCAATGAGAATAAATAATCAAATAAACGGCACAGTGTTTCTGTATGATCAGCGAATGTCGGTGTTGCTTGAAACTTACAATGATTTAAATAAAAAGTTAAATGCTTTTAGAGAAAATTATTCCAATAAGATTAATTTTTGCAAAGCGAAATGTGAATCAATCAATTCGAAAATCGATACTGAAATGGTTAAAATATTCTGTGAAAGATGCGAAACATTTAACGACAAATCGAATTCGACAAACGAAAACAGGATCGGTGTTGTTAGTTCTGTCCCTATAATCAATAATTAAATAATTCAATGATATTACAATTTCTATTTCAAAACACACAACCCCGTTCATTTATAGTTATTATATCACGTCATCTGGGGAAATACGTAACAATACTATTACACAACTTATGAAGCTTTCCAATTGGTGAATTCACACGCATACTCAACGTACACATCATACACTACAACTCTCATCATACTCTCAGTCATTATCTCATAGGTTAATTATGTCATAGATCTCTTCATCATCTTACTCTTCGCACACATCAACATTTCCTAACTCACATCCCCCCCTGCGACGTGGCTTCAGTCACTCTACGTTTCAAATAATCTCTGTCCCATTATTGTTTCGAAGTCAATAACTTCGGTCGTGAATTCTATCTATCACTTCGTATGGCCCGTCATATCTCTGTTCGTCTTTTTGTCGGATATCAACCCTCACATCCACTCTATCTCCTATGTTAAACTCTCGTCTGGTAGGTGTTCCCTTTTCTCCATTTGTATACTGTCGTCTGTTGCCTTCTATTCCCGTAATTACTGCCCCTCTTTCATCACGTCCATTGTCTATGAAACATTCCAAGTTCAATCGTCTTCCCAGTATAATTTCTGCTGGGCTGCTCTTTATCGTTTTCTGGAAGGTTGCGTTGATTGTAAATTCTATATGTGGGAGGCACTCTTCCCAATCCCGAATCAGTTTATCCTTTATTCAACAATAAATCCAGTCTCTGATCGTCCGGAATTGTCTTTCGATCTGTCCATTAGCCTGGTGATGGTAAGGGCTCGAATATTGAATCGCGAAGTTATATTTCTTCCCCAGCTGTTTGAAACTATCTGAAATGAAACATCTGCCATTATTCACGTGAATTGTTCTTGGTGTTCCAAATTTTAATATCCAATTTCTGTTAGCGTTTTTGTCAAAGTCCTGTCGTCCTGACTTTTTACAGCCTTCAGTATCATATATTAACTAAATTGGTCAATGATCGCTAAAATATATTTCTTCTCCGTCACTGTGGTCTTCATAGGCCCACAAAAATCGATATATAGCAACTCGAGTGGTTTTTCTGCTGTTAGTGAGCATTTCTCTTCTTTTGTCTTCTCCGTGAAAACCTTTCTTTCCTGGCATATTTCGCAGTTCCGGATCGTGTCCCTCACTATGTCCTCAAACTGGTCCATTTCATAAAAAGGCTTTAGAAATTTGAAAATCTTCTGGGCCCCTGCGTGACATAATTTTTTGTGGTATATTCTTATAAATTCAGTCCTTTTCTCTGTCGGCACTTATATTTTGTTTCTCTTCATGATTATTCTGTCCACTATTTCATATTCTGACTTTTCTTATTCTGTATATCTCTACGGATGTCTTCGATCTCCTTACAGTTTTCTTGTATCGATGGTATTGTCCCCTCTTGATCTAATACCAATAGTCTTGTTTGGCATTTCGTTACTTTTGCATTGACATGTTCCATCCGGCATTGCATGCAGAGCTCCGTATTCATTCTTGAGAGTGCGTCTGCGTTTTCATGTTTTTCTCCTTTCCTATATTCCAATTTTATATCTAAACTGCTTAAAAAATTTATCCAATTCTGAAATTGTGCCGTAATTGGTTTTCTAGTTGTCATCATGAATGTTATTACTCGGTGGTCGGTTCTTAATATGAAACGCTTCCCATAAAGGTAGTGTTTAAAATGTTGTGTGAAATGAAACACCACCTGCAACTCTTTTCTGGTGATGCAGTATCCCAGCTCATGTTTCGTCATGCTTTTTGATCCGTAAGCTATTACTCTTTCTTGACATTTTCCATCATGAAAGAACTGCTCCTATTGAGTCAAAACTCGCGTCAGTGTCGAGAATGAATTCTTTTGAAAAATCCGGATATTTCAAAATGGGGGTGTTCATTAATTTGTTTTTTAATTCTGTGAAAGTTTTATCGCAAACCTCTGTCCACACTATTTTATTGTTCTTAACATTTATTAAGGACTCCAATGGTCTTGAGTATTTCGAATAGTCCTTGATAAACTACCTGTAGTAGTTACCCAAACCCAGGAAACTTCTCACATGTTTCACACATTTCGGTCTTTCAAAGTTCTTTATCGCTTCGATCTTCGAGTCGTCTGTTCATATCTCTTCAGCATTTATTATGTGCCCCAAAAATTTCACTTCGGGTAACAGGAATTTGCATTTGTCTGGGTTGATCTTCAAACCCGCGTTAGCTATTTTGTAGAACAACTTTTCCACTCTGTTCACATGTTCTTCCAACGTTTTGGAAAAGATTAGAACATCGTCCAGGTATACTAGACATTCTTTACAAATCATATCTCCAATTACGATCGTCATTAGCTTCTGAAAAGTCGATGGTGCCGCCGCGATTCCAAATGGCATCCTGTTAAAACAGTATTGTCCATATTTCGTCGAAAAAGCCATTTTCTCTATCGAACCCTCCTCCACTTCGATCTGATAGTACGCATTCCCGAGGTCGATTGTTGAAAAATACTTTGAGCACCACAGGGAGTCCATCATTTCTGTGATGTTGGGTATAGGAAATGCTGGTCTTATCGAGTCTGCATTCAATAGTCTGAAGTCTAGGCACATCCTGATCTCTCCGGAATCTTTCTTTGAAACGCATACGATCGGTGCGTTCCATGGTGATTCACACTTTGATATGATCCCGTGTTTCTACAGATTCTCTATGATTTCTTGGATCTTCCCTTCAAAATGTACCGGTTGTCGTCTTAGCGGGACGTTAATCGGATTTCCCACCGTTAGTATTCGGTATTTCAAGATTTCTGTTTTGCCTGTGTCCCATTTATTAGCCATGAATATATTTTCATGTTTCAAGATTATCTTAAACAATGGGTGTCTCTCAGGTACTATTTTTCTTGACAATAATAATTTCTTTCTAAACTCCTCGTCTATTGAGTTGGATAGTTTTCTAACTAAATTGCGTATTCTTCCCATTGTCATTTGGTTTCCGCAAAAAACCAGTCGTATCCCGATTTTTCCCAATATATTCACTCCAATTATTACTTCCGGGATAATTTCGTCGGTTACAAATACTCCATGTCTTGTTTTCAATCCTCGAAATTCCAATTCTATTTCACATCGCCCCAATACCCGTAAAGGGGTTCCATTAGCACAAGCAATACGTGTCAAGTTACTTCCCCCTGTTAATTTACCTTTAATCAATTTATAAATCCGATCGTTAATCACACTAATCTTCGCCCCCGTATCAAACAGACAATCACAAACTATTCCGTTTAAGAATATTTTCCCATATGGCCTAACATCACGTCTTGTTCCTTTTATGATCTCACTCTTCCCCGTTTCCGTCAATTGTAAAAAGTGATTATCCCGTTTCTTCTTATCCGATATCTCGGTCATCGTGCGGATAACGTTTCCCCCTTTGGCAACATCACCGTTATTCAGTTGCATAACATCATAAACATCTCTACATTCATTATTGATTCTATATTCATCACTATTTTTCATATTGTATCTTTCGTTATCAAAATTGTGATTTTCAACAGTATTCAGATGCTTATTATTGATTCCATTCGTCAGTATTTCCAGCATATTATTTTTACAACAATACTTTTCATCATTCTTCTCGTCTTTTTCTATATCATCTTTATATGTAAAATCATTTAAATCATCTATATCATCATTATCTATCAAATCATCCATTTCTACATCATACTGATATATGCAATCATCCATTTCTACATCATACTGATATATGCAATCATCCATTTCTCCATCATACAGATATATACAATCATACTGCAACATACAACATTTATCATTCGCCATACATTCAGCTTCCAAAAATCGTGTGTTAATAGCATTATTACTTACTGGGTCTGAATCCCTCCGAGCATTTCCCCGATGTTCGAAGTTAGATCGTTTCCCTGTGTTGTATCCTCTCTCGATCCATATCTCCTTTCAGCTGTTCCGTTCTGTTTTCGTTCTCCTGAATCAGACTATTCATCTTCCCCATAGTTCATCGCCGCTAGCCGATCGCGATTAATTCTCCCTTGACCGTAGTATCCGTCCCGTCTGTTTTCCGTTCTTCTTGGCATCTCTCTCTCGTTGAATCGATCTTTATTTCCCATATAGCATGGTTGACTCAGATGTTCATTTTTTTGCACGCCGAACATCTTATATTCGGACATTGTCTCCGAATGTGGCCGACTTCCTGACAGGCGTAACATTTTGGCCCGTAATTTGAACTTTGGTTATGATACGTCTGGAATCTCGTAGCTTCTCTGTTCATGTGCTGCGGAGCTCTGTCTATTTCGCGATATTCATTACGTCTCATTGGTTGTTGCCGGGTGTTTGGGTCGACTCTCCTGACGACTGAAGCATAGCTCGGTTTAGTCATCATCATTATTTCATCATGTTTCGTTTTTAATTCGACGGTCCTTATGATCTCCTTGATATATTTTATCGCCACTGGGCCTTTCTGGTCTTCTGTTTCTGTCATCTCCTTTCCTGTCTTGAGTTTTAATAGTGCTTCTTTGTACTCGAATCTCGATACTTCTTCACGCACTTAATCATCATCTAAACAATATTTTAAAAAGAACGCTGTGAGTTTTGTTGTTGTCATCTTGTGTTTCATTATCTTTTCTACATTCTTCTCTATTTGCGGGATATATTCGTCCACCGGCGTCGAACATTTCCTGTACGAGAAAGCGTTCTGTAGATCTTCCGCCAAATTTGTCGTTTTCTGGAATACCTTTCGGAATCTTTCCTCGTAGTTCCCCGTCTCTGCTTCTTTTTATAATATTTTCCGGGTGTCATCATCCATGAACGCTCGTACTAGTACGTTTCTTTGCTCCTCGTTGATCTGGATCGTATTGAAATAGATTTTGTAATTCTGATAAGAATTCTTCCACATCGGTTCCTTTCGAGAATATTATCGGTTGTGGGATGATCCTCAGCAGCTCGCTTGTGTATAGCGTGGTCGCCTTGTTAATTCTGTCGCTATAATCAATAATTAAATAATTCAACGATATTACAATTTCTATTTCAAAACACACAACCCCGTCCATTTATAGTTATTGAATCACGTCATCTGGGGAAATACGTAACAATACTATTACACGACTTATGAAGCTTTCCAATTGGTGAATTCTCACGCATAATCAACATGCACATCACAAACTACAACTCTCATCATATTCTCAGTCATTATCTCATAGGTTAATTATGTCATAGATCTCTTCATCATCTTACTCTTCGCACACATCAACATTTCCTAACTCACAGGTGTTATTTTTATTCATTTCTCAATAAATTGGCCCAGCAATTCATCCCCAGAATTTTTCTATGCAACCCTGCTATCTCCGTCCGATTTTCGGGGCGACCTGAGGATCGAGCGGAACCTCTGGTAGCAGGGGAGCATGGTTGTCTTCTTCTGATGACCGCCACTCGGGCAAAAGGATTCCGGTCGCTAATCGATAAAAATAACGATTTTGAATTAAAAAAATCTATAATATTCAACTTACCAAGCGACTGAAAATTTCGCGATAATTATTATAATTCAACAATCCCAGTTGTTAAGGACATTCGATCAGTTTCAACTCAATTTCAATCCAATCTCAGACGACGGGTATTATTTGGATACGAATCAGTTGTCATTATAATTAGCAATATTTACCTACATTGTGTTTTTACTGTAAGCTTTTATTGTTTTATTGTAAGTAAAAATAACGGTATTATCTCCCATCATAAAGTGGGTTTAATATTGTTGTTTTTACAGAGGTCTTGAGTTTCACTAAATCATACTACAAAAGCAGCCATATACGATAATAAATCATCATTTTGAATATACAAGTTACGAAACTTACTTCATTGTTGCTACATTGTTTTATGTCACATTACCAAAATGTTTCAAAAATATAAACTAAAAAAAACTTTAAAGGATATGTAGTCAAGATAAAACTTTGGAGTAAAACTTTCAATTAAAGAAAAAATGTTACAATTAATATAGTTTAACATAGAGTTAACGATTGTCTTGAAATGTGTCGTTGATATCTTCCTACCAGAACCTTATTCAAGTTAATATTTTTATTTCCAAAACGTTAATGTTGAGTCGTAACGTAAAATTTATGTAAAAACAATTGCTTGATCATTAAACTCCAGAACATTTTTAATATCACGATCAGCAGTTCTATGATTTGGCTGATTTTTATTTGATAAAACATGTTGAAACTTATACAATAAGGTAATATATAACTTATCACCTGGAATATAAAACGTTGCACGATTAATGGCAGTAGTTTATTCCAAATCTCAGATAGATAATTTTGAAAAATCAGTAATTATTTTCCTTCCTATCTGAACATTTCCCTTCGTGTTAACACATTTTGTGGACGTCTAGGCATATTGGAATTTGATGCCCACTGTTGTATCGTTCTAAATAATGCTGCTTCCTGAAGATACACTTTCCTATTTTTTACATAAATATTTTTCAATTTACATACGTTTTGAAGTACCATGTAACATAAACCGTAATTTATCTGTTTTTGCTTCCACCTTACATTAAAACTGTGAGGAATTTTTAAAATTGTATGTGAATGATGTATGTTAATTCAAATATGTTGAACATGAAATGGTGATTCACCCACCCAGATGAAAATTTGTATTTTTATTTTCGGTAATTGACAATTCAAACATAATTAATATAATAATAACCAAATAATAATAATCTCATCAGTTTAAATTTTTGAAATTAATAATTAAATGAAAATTTAATATTTTTTTAAAAAAAGGAAAGTACTTAAATGGATATAAAAATAAAATAATGAGCTTTTAAATATTTTAATTAAAAGATATGTTTATAAGTTTAGAAAATTATAAATGTAATTTTTATAATATATTTGTTTCTGGGAAGTTTAATATAATGGAATTTAAAATTAAATTCATTTTTACAATTTCTCAAAATATTTTTATTTATTTTTATTTCTTATAAAGAAATGGTTAAAATTATTAATTTTAATAAATATTTTTGGAAATTAAAAAATAATAAATATTTTAGAAAGATTAAGAAAAATTGTTCGAATAATCATTCTTATAAAGACAGAAATAAAACCAATTGGAATCATGTCAAACTGTGAACGATCTTCCGAGAGTTGAGAGAACTATAAATGTGATATTATTAAATGTTCTAATAATAATTGTCACAATGTTCTTAATTACAACAAACTAAATTATATGAAGAATTTTTGTTAAAATTAAATAGTGTCAGCCTTATTTCATGAAATAAAGATTTTTCTCATGTCTTAAAAATGAAATTTAAATCACTAATTTAAATTAATTCGTTCCCTATGGACGTACATGTTTGATGTATCTTTATGTTGCTTTTCATGTACAACCAAAACAAACCTAAAGGACAAGACGTTTCTGGCAACATAGTGTTTAAAAAATCGATTTGAGTAGGAACTATATTAAAACTATTCGAACAAACATTGAACAAACCTTATATATAAATAAAATATCCTTTTGACAGTTAAATTTATCAATGTTATTTTTAAGTAAAATTTAATTGTATTTCTATATTTTTAAATATTAATATTAAATATTTTAATACCTATCAGTTTATATCGAGTTAAAAATAAAACACCAGATTCAAACGTATCTTCAAATGTCACTTGTAAGTTTCTTCCAACAAAATGATGTTTAGTGCAATTTTAAAACAATGGTTTCAAGTTTAAAGCATTATATGGTACCTTTACATCCTCCTTTGTATCGTTCTTACAACAAAACAATAATTATATCACAATGATATCGTTAAGAGTCTTATGTTGTTACAAATTTAGACGATAAATTGTTCATAATCAATCAAGGAAAATTTTCATTACTTTATTGTAATAATGCGTAAGTGGCTATTATTGACATTGATAAGTTTCTCCCACACAACATCAGGCTCATTCATTAAGAGGGCACTCATGCTGATGAAGAACTTATCCGGATCTGAAATAAAATTAAATGATTATTAAATAACTATAATATTAATTAATTAAAAAAACCTTAATTGATTTTTAACTTTGATCTGAAATAAGGAAATATAATTATTAAGATGAATTAAATGACACAAAACTTATCTAATTAATCTGACCATTGAAATTTAAAATTAAAAAAGACAATGATTATTTATTTAGTTATAAAAATACTTACCTGATTGATTTGGACTTTATTGTCGATAGATAATGGTAGGGGCTAATAGTGCCTGCGGGATTTAAATAAAATTGTTCTCCATAAAAATTTCTCCCAGAATAATTGCCCCCGTTACAATTGCTCTCCGAAATGATTTCTCGTTGACAAATTTCTCGATGGTGAATTTTAATAGCAAAAAATAACTGCAAGTATAATATCAATGCATAAAGTATAGTACTTTTTATGATACGATTTCATAAGGTTAGGTTTAACCCCAACCTTTAATACCGTAATCCTTATCCTAACCCTTAACCTAACCCTAACCTTAACTCTAACCATAACTTCTAACCCAGTAACCCTAACTCTAACCCTTAATCCAGTAACCCTTACTTTAACTCTAACCCAAACCCAGTTTTTGAGGGAGTAGCTTTTGTATGGGGAGCAGGTTTTTAGGGATCAATAATTATGGGTGCAATTTTAATAAGGAGCAGTAATGAGAAGAGCAAATTTTATAGAGAGCCATTGCACGGAGAGCAATTTTTTGAGAGCAATTGTATGAATACCTGTCTGCAGAGACTGTTGACACAAAAACCAGCGATCTTGAAATTTTTGTGAAAATTTTGGAAAAACGAATTAATTTAAATTCGTAATTTGTTGAGACCGTTTTTTGTCTAGCTGTTAATTTCAAATTAAGAAATTTTTCAATCGTCAGTTTTTGTGATTCTTTTCTGAGAACCAATCAGTTGATAAGTAACGGGAGGTGTTCATAGTTCCTGCCGAGATTGTTAAAGATCAGGCAGTGAATTTGAAAAAATATCTTGAAAGAGAATTGAAGGCAGCCGATCAGTTGGTCCTCATAGTATCTGCAGAGAATCTTAATGATATGGAAGTCGAATAGAAATTGTTCTCTTTAAAACACCATAAATGTCGCCATCAATAAATAAGTCTAATAATCAAACTTCCATCAACCTCAACCCTTTTGTAGTTTTCATTGTTAAACCTCTAATTTCAATGTTTGATAATTGATATAAATATTGATGGTTCATAAATTTATTTATAATCTTTTAAAATATTGAACGAGTATATTTTAATGAGTAACAATTAAATGATTAATGAATGAAAATTTATGAAATCAACAGAATATAAAGTAATATATTATCAATTGAGATTTTTTCCTCTTGACAAGAGATAGATGAATATTTATTAAAAGTAGTTTACGAGGAACCCGGAAGGTATTTCATTTTGTTCACTGGTAAATTATTGGGCCATATGAACCTAATGAGGTACAATATGAACCCTTTGCCTGCATAAAAAGAGAGATTGTAAATGATTTTCGTTTCAAATTAATTTGTTGGGTTATTAATGAAAAAAATTAATTATACATAATCAAAATAATAACAACACAAGACTATAATATAATCTAATGTAATATAAAAGTTTGTAAGAAATAAGAAGTATTTTTTACAATTTTATAATCGCCATAAGATGAAACATTTTAAACGTTCCAAGCATGTTTCCACAATGTACCCGATACAAAATTTCAAAAATAAAAAATTCAATTATTAAGTCGTCAAATATGAAATATTTATGTAATTCAATAAGGAATGGACAAATATTATCAATATACTTTTGCTATTTGAGGTAGTTTGTTGAGACCATTGGAATAAAATTTTGGTGGGCGAGAATCTTAAAATTCCTGGAAGGCCATTTTTACGGCTTCTTTGGAATTAGATGTTTTTTCTATCAAGAAATTTGTTCAAGTTGAGGAAGAAATGGTAGTCAGTTGGGGAGTATGTTAGGGTTTCGAAAAATACATATGAACACTTTTGATAAAATTTTATGTAAGAAAAATTTTCAAATAATTCTTTTAGTAAAATTATAAATTTCAAACAAAATAATATTTAGTTTAACAAAATTTGGAATTTAAAATTAAAAATTTTTAGTCTTTGTTTTAATTGATCAATTTTCAAGGCTGATAAAAATAACTATATAAACAGCAGCAAATTTAGTTTAGTTTGCCCAAAAATATTTGCTGAAAAATTTGCCTAACAAGAATTCTCGTAAACAAGAAAAGTGAATACCAAAGTTCATACTAAAGTCGTTGTGGTTTTGTCATGGTCCTAAGTAGACTATGTGATTTTGCATTGTCGTGGAGCAAGATTGGAGTCGACCTGTTTACCAAACGCGGATGTTTTTTCTTTGTTTTTTGTAATAACCTTTAGCCACCCACATATTCACATTTATGGCTGACAATCTCGGTCAATTTTACAATCCCGGGATTGATATATTTATACCTGGTTTTCATTTCTTATAGCAGTTTAGACTATCAGACATCCACTTATCAAAGCGCCCTTTTACTGTTAAGACGAATAACACTTATATAATAATAAAATTAATTTAAAAAAAACATTAATTATAACTACTACACCATAAATTAAATGAATAACATTTATTCAACAAAAAAATTAATTTACAAACATTTACAGGAAGCACAACACCAGATAAACATATTTCGCACTTGCTGGTAAGTAGGGGAAAAATGTATGTTCTCCACCACTCCCCCCC
>MQRK01025949.1:0-10315 GCA_001938485.1 Girardia tigrina | reverse complement strand
TATATATATATTACTATATTACTATATTATTAAAACAAAATCATTTAGTGGCTCTTTAAAATCTGAAAATTTTGTAAATTGTAACTTTTGGCTCTTCCGTCTTTAAAGATTGCCGACCTCTGGTTTATGTGAAAACGTTTGATAATGACAGTATTTTATTTGCAGATATTGTCGGTTTTACGAAAATGAGCTCCAACAAGTCCGCTTCGCATTTAGTGGAGCTTCTTAATGATCTTTTCTATATATTTGATAAATCATGCAACTGCGCTAACACAACAACAATAATAATACATTTAGTACTCGTTTAATATTTTAATCATTAAAAAGTCTCTACAGTTCTAAAAATAAACAGAATATATTAAAAATAGTGTAACATTCATACGTTTATAGTATGAATTTTCGTAAAAAACATTACAATCAATATTTATAAGTTCTATGAAAAATAAATAATGTCCAAGTAAAATCTATATTTTCTATATCTATATTTTTAAAAATTATATTTTTAAAAAGTAAAATCTATATTTTTCTATATTTTAACTGTTCAATAATAATGATTTTTATACTTAGCCGAAAGTCTTAGATTACGGCTAAAGTCTTATATGCCTTTAAACTTTATTCAAACTATAAAACCAGTTTCGACAAGGGATAACACCAATGAAAACATTTTACGCACACTAAAAATTTAGAAAAATGTGTCCAAGACACTAAGAAGACTTATAGAAAATTTGTGGACACAAAAGTGGTTAAAACAGCGTAGCGCCGAAAGATTTGCAAGAAGTCTTACCTCACGGTCATTTTCATGGTAATGTTTTTCACTATTCAATAGCGTACACATTTTCGTCAACTACCAATCTGATATTCACATTAATGGTGGGTACTGTCATAGGTGCCCACACAAAAAGAAGACTCATGTGATGAAGGAATTTTCAAATAGTGACAAGTTTAAAAAATACTAACACAACGCGGTCCTATACTTTTATGCAAAGTAGATTACAGGATGGCAAAGCCTTACAAATAATTGTGCCGGGACAAATAACTTTGTATCTTATAGATGTAAAGTGTCCATTCGACACACAAGAAAATTTAGCTCAGAGCCACATCAATAACCTGGATTATCACATGCTTTTGTAGAATGCATGACAACGGGAATTGTATTGTATGACAAGTGTATTGCTTCACACTTTCCAGGTAACGTGTCTCGGATCATGGTCAAAGCGAATTATAAATAGATAGAAATACTCATAGGAAAAATGAAATATAAGGTGTAAGGTCTATAAGGTATGTAGGTAAGCGGAAACGATCACCAAAACCAAAGGTTCTGGGAGAGACCACGGTTAAAAATAACTTTAAATAAATTTTGTTTTTGTTCAAATTAAACCATTTCAATCCGAGCAACACTTTATTCACGCAACAGAAATTTTCAAAAGCAAAAACAAAATCCGAAATGATTTATAACGATTCAAAATATTTTAAACGAATTATTTCACTCAAAGCAACGAATCACAAATGAAGATTATCAAACAAATCATGAGCACAAGCCCTATTCAAATTTTAATGAGGAACTCAGTGCCATTCGGAATTTTGACATCATTTTTGTGATCAATTCTGAAGGAAAAATAATAAAAAGAACACGACTGAAGAATTCCGAAATTCGGATTCTTCTACCCACTTATTTTGTATTTCAATTTTATTTCACGAATAATTTAATAATTGGTGAGAATATAATTATATTAAAAAGAATAATTATTATTAAAACGAAATAACAATTTCTTGGAAGCATTGAATTAACTGAACAATTTAAAATATTTTTTTCATAAATAAAAAATTAATAAAAAATATTAAAAATTATCAATTAAAAGTTTTAGAATTCTTAAAGAAAATTTAAATTCATTTTTTTTATTTTTAGAAATAAATCACAAAGGAATTAAGTTCTCAGAACACAGAAGAAAAAAGTTTGTGTTAAATTTAAACAAAAAGTAATTTTCTTAAATAAATTTTATCGAAGAAATTTAATGAGAATAATCAACCATTATCTATTATCTATTGAAATACTTCAAAACTTTTTTCAGGCTTTGATCTTTTGACTTTATCAAAATTATTTGTGATTTTGATTATATAATTTTCCTTAATTTTCTTTTTAACAGAAAAAAAATATTTTAAAATTTTAAAAACATTTAATTGAAAAATTGTTTCAATTTATCTCACGACAAATTATTCAAACTATCAAAATGAACAAGAAAAAAATGATATTTCAATTTTATTTTATCTTATTTAGATAAATTTATATTTTATAACTTCATTTTAAATGAATTTTAAGTAATTGTTTTCATTTTTAATTAGCGGAAGGATCTTGTAAATTTTTTCCACTGTTTTGAAACTACAGAAAAAGATTTCAAAAGAAATCAAAAAACTTAATGAAACATTTAAAAAATATAAAACTTTTATTTGAAATGTATAAAATATATAATAAATGTTTTTAAATAATATGTGCATTTGTGAGTGTGTGTACGTGATTTGTTGTATGTATTGAAATTGACCAATAAGAATTGATTACGCTCGGGATACTCATCAATTGTGTGATCAAGATGTTCTCAATCTTTATTTTGTATTATTTTATACATGTTTTTTAATTCATAAATAATTTACATAAGATATAAAGGTACACCAAGTTAACATTTTAAAAAATTTAATAAATAATCAATTAAATTATACATTATAATTATTCAATTACTTTAGATTGTCATAAGAATCATTAATTTTCAACGTATAAAAAAATAATAGTAATATTGTTATAAATGGAAAATGTATTTTTCATTACGGTATTCAGGTTGATTTGATATTTCAAATTTATTCAATATATTTTTTTGTGTTTTGAGTTATTTTATAAAGCGTTATATCTTTATTTTTATGTTTTTTTCACACCAAGACGAAATCAGCCCTAATAGACTAGCTTATGTTGACGATAAATTTAAATATCACATCACATTAATGAAATTCATTTAAACATAAGTGTAAGGCATTTAAATTTATTTTCTTTATATTGTTGTTACTATTATTATTATATTTTAAAACTACTCTCCCATTTGCTCAAAAGAAAATCGAATCCCAAATTTATCGTTTTGAATGACAATATCACTAATCTGTTTCAATCGCTGAATTGGTTAAGCTTTTATATATAAACATATTATATGATTGATTCGAAACCTGAAGTGTGCATCGAACACCAAGAGTACCATATTTTCTTTTAAAAAGACTCATATCTGGTAAGGAAACATGATCACATTTATATGATCGCGAGTCAAAGGGCTTTACGAAACCCCACTGCGAAATTAATGTAAAGGTTCATTTCGGTGAGCTGTGATGTGACCTTGTCCGGTTTTCCCGGACGAGTGCAACATCAACCCGTCTGAAGGTGTTCGCATCTGGGCGGAGTTTGAGTGATCGTGTAAAGACCCGAAAGATGGTGAACTATGCATGTGCAGATTGAAGTCAGAGGAAACTCTAATGGAGGACCGCCGCGGTTCTGACGTGCAAATTGATTGTCGGACATGAGTATAGGGGTGAAAGACTAATCGAACCATCTAGTAGCTGGTTCCTTACGAAGTTTCCCTCAGGATAGCTGGAGTTTATGATTCCGTAGTTGAACCTGGTAAAGCGAATGATTAGAAGTATTGGGGGCGAAATGCTTTCAACTTATTCTCAAACTTTAAATGGGTTCGAAGTGCGCCTCTCTTTAATATTTTTGTAGGAGTTGTACATCGAATACAAATGCCTAGTGGGTCATTTTTGGTAAGCAGAACTGGCGATGTGGGATGAACCTAACATCCGGTTATTAGTTTAGTTTAATTAGTTTACTGATTCAATAAAAATGTTCAACGTTGACAATTTTAATTTGAAAACATGAAAATAAATCAATTGAAATAGAAACAATATTAAAATAATCTTAATTAATCCTAATTAATTTATTTGTTTGGAGTAAGGAGGTTAATTTCTCATTAAGTCTCTTTATGAAGACAACTCATCCTTTTTGACGTCTTCTCCAGTAAATTCAATGTTTAAGTAGAAAGCGATTGATAAATATTTTAGAAATACGAAGTTCTAAAAGAAAAAGTTTACAATTTCAAATAATCATCTCAAAATGTTTAAAATCGGTGTGGTTGTTGCAAAGACAGAACTTCATCCATTTCAAGAATGAGTTATTATTGACCTAAATTGTAAATTCGGATATATAAATTTATCACTCAGAACCACAGGTGGATCTGAAATAATATAAATAATATGAATTCAAGGTTGATTAATCCTTTTATTTTTTATCTAATCATCATGCGACATATTGAGTGACTAGTTAACACATGAATAATTTTTATGTATGTTTTTCATTGCTGAAGAGCTATTTATCCAAGGTACAAAAATATAATCTAAAAGAAGAAGAATTAAACCTGGAGATAATTTTGAAAGAAGTAAATAAATTGTGACAAAAAATACAAAAACTTCATTATGTTAGGTATATAAATTTCGGTATTCTTTATTGTAAATAAAGCATCAAATTTTATGTAATTTCTAATAAATTTTATTTAATATTTTCTTTAAATTATTAGTTTATGTGCATATATCCCGATTTTTGTGATATTTTGCAGATAACTCGAGTTATAACTGTTATGTATATTTATGATGTATTTATAATACATATACATATATTTATATTTATACATTATATTTGTATATGTGTTCATAATTATTCTTCTTTCCTTTCTTTGTTGAACTCTATTTTCACTCAAAAAATCATGGATTTCGTTTCTTAATAATAAAAATGTTAGTAAAATTTAACAACATCATGGATTTTGAAATCAGAAAGAGGAAGAATTCGGATAATCAATTTCGGCATAGTTGTGAAAGTGCTCAACAAAATGATCAATCTGACGTAAAATAAAAAAATAGGAGAAAATTACTTTAGACTTTTTAGTCAGAATAAAAACTGTGGAATCCAGAACTATTTTGTCCAAATAAAAAATGTTTACCAGTTAATTTAGTGCCAATTAGTGCATCAGATAGCTTGTTCATTGTAGAACCATTTGCAAAATGTAAACCACTAAACAGCTTTCGTCTACTTGAGAACATAATAGAAAAGAGTAAAATACTCCAAGTGCAGAAAATCAATAATTCCTTTTTGAAAATTCTTCAAAACAAAGATATAACCAATAAAAAAATAAATCCAAAAATGTATTTATTATGAAAAGAACCCAAAATTAATAAAATTATGATAAATATAAAAAATTACAAAATTGAATTTATATTGTTTCTATTTAATTTATAAATAGAGATATTTAGGGGGTAAATACAAATTTATTTTCGAGAAAATAATGACTAATTAAAAATTCTGATAGTAAAACTTTTAATTGATTCAGGTATTGTCATCAAGATTTCACATCTGGGTAAAATTTCAACTCAATCAGACGATGAGAAGTAGGTGAACATTACAAAAGTAAAAAAACATTGCTGACAAAAAAACTAACAGACATAAACGAAAGCAAGCAAATAAAACGTGTTAAAAAGAAAAGTATAATACAACTTTAATACGAGTGTAAGTAATTTTGTACGACATCAAAAACATTGTACTGGTTTATCAGGTCAAAAAAGTTTTACATTGTTTAAAGATTAACATTTATACACGTGAAGCGCTTTGTATATTATATTCTTAGATCAGGCATGTCAAACTTGCGGCCCGCAATGGTTTTAAAATTTTAACAAATTTTTAAAATTTTCTAAAAAAAATCTATTTTAAAAATCAAATTTATTGAAAAAATAAAAACAAATCTTCGTGAAAATTTATACGAGTGCATTTCTATTTATTTTTCAGATCAACAATTATTAAATTTAAATAGTTAGGAAATTTGTTTAAATATTATTGTTTTTTTTTATTTTTTTGAATTTTATTAGGTCTAATTTGAGCAGCTTTTTTTCATAAATATAAATTTTAATCCGGTAGGTTTTATTAGTATTTTCTTTCTTAAGACAGAATATGCATTTTTCTTTAATATTACAATATTAAAGCCCTTAAATTTGTAGATGAAGCCAAGTACGAGTAAAAAACGATCGATTGAAAGTGAACATCGTTGCTTTCAAGAAAAATGGGAAATTAAATTCTTTTTCATTCAAAAAAAGGTAAAATTTTCTGCTTGATATGTCGACAAACTATTTTGGTGTGCAAGGAATATAATGATCAAAATGCATCACAATACCTTCCATAATGAAGAATATAAAAATATCGTTGGAAAAATGCGTGAGAAAAAGTTGATCGAATTAAAAACAGTTCTTCGTAAACAACAAAGCATTTTCACTAAACCAGTTGTAGAAAATGTGGCCGCCGTAACAGCTAGTTATCGGTTGCAATTGCAAAAAAAATCAAAATCATTTATGGAAGGCGATTTCATCAGTGAATGTTTAATAATAGCAGCTGAAGAGTTATGCCCCCATATGATAAGATTAAACGCAGATTAAACCATCGAGAATTTATCAAATTTTTCAAGTTGTAAGACTCTTTTGCTTAAACATCCAGAATTAAAATTTGACAAATTTGAGAAACAATTAAAGATGTTGGAAGAAGATTTTGAAAAGAGGTTTTCAGATTTTCAAAGCAGCGAGTCTCATTTAAATATTTTTTGCTCTCCGATGTCTGTTGACATTGAAAATATTGATGAAAATTTGCAAATGGAGTTTATAGTACTACGATGCGACACTTTATTGAACCAAAAATATAAGGAAATTGGTATTCAAAAATTTTACGGATACATACCCGCAGATCGTTTTCCAAGAATTCGACATTTTGTTATTCGCATATTATCCATGTTTGGTAGCACATATATTTGTGAACAGCTTTTTTCACAAATGAAGATGAATAAAACTGCACAGCGAACTAGATTGACTGAAGCACATTTAGCATCAATTTTAAAAATTACATCAAGCCAAAATTTTATACCAAATTTTGATGATTTGAAAAATGAGAAGCGGTGCAGTATATCCAGCAAAAAATAAATCATATTCTTTTTTATTAATAAAATGTTTCTATAAAAAAATTTTGTTTTCTTTATGGTAAATTTATATTCAATTAACACTCAAAATTTGAATTTTTAATAAACCTAAGTAGATGTGGCCCGCAAAAAAATTTTGAAGACAATTTTCGATGAATTTGGCCCGTATACCGAAATGAGTTTGACATGCCTGCTTTAGATTCTTAAATTAACGTTCAAATATCACTTTCTACAACTTTATTTTGATTGTTGAAACAGACACCTGGTGAGATATTAACTGAATTATATATGTAACTTTACGTTGATACTTTTTGTTGTATTTGCTGTTTACTATCAATCTTTTCTTAAAGTGATTATATTCATTAACCTCATCCATATGGAATCAACAATGTCAAAGTCAGTAAATTTGAATATTTTTTAATAACTCAAAGTTTGTATGCAACATTTTTATTTTCCAGAAAGCACATTTATGAAAGGATAGAAATTGTGTTCTTTTTAAACAAATTTAAAGAGAATATACGATAAAAATGATATATTATTAACAATAAAAATAACTTATGTATAAATTATATAAAAGGCAAAAACGCCATCAAATTAGTGAAATAAAAAATTAATAATTTATTGTATTAAGAACACCAATTTGAGTTTTCATATTTTTATTGTTCTTAAGACAATCTTTGTCAAAGCTTTCGTACATTTGCATT
The DNA here is from genome assembly GCA_001938485.1 of Girardia tigrina. Taxonomy (NCBI): domain Eukaryota; kingdom Metazoa; phylum Platyhelminthes; order Tricladida; family Dugesiidae; genus Girardia; species Girardia tigrina. The sequence goes on along the minus strand of MQRK01025949.1, from coordinate 2,583 downwards.
CTAAACTAAATTGATTAAAGAATTAATTCTTCTTATTTTTTTAGCAAATGGAGAAATAAATATTTTATCACAATATTTATTTATAATTAAAATGATAATGAATTATTTAAAAAATATTAATTTGATTTATTTATTAAAAATTGTAAAAATTAATTAATATATTTAAAATTTTAAGTTATTTGAAAATAAAAATAAATTTAAACATTACATATTTTAGATAATAAGAATTCAAATATTAATCGTCCATCTGGGTAGGAGAGACACATTTATAAATCAACATACACATTCAAACACAAAACATCAAACACTGAAATATTCCTCACAAATTGTGAGATTAAAAAATTCTTTATAAAAATCTAATTGAATGGTGCAAGTTCTTCTGTTCATTTTAAAGAGAATGGAACATGTGCAACTACAATTTAATATTCTAAGAGTAAATGATAAAAATAATATGATGTAAAAATGATTGTAGGTCAATTGATCTAAGCAAATTGGGTTAGAAACTATTCCAATAAATTTTTCACTATTATTTCTTAACTAACCCTTTCCTTTTCCTGTGATATATAATCTGTTTTTATTTCTTTTTGTCTGTGCTATTGTTTTTTATATATTTATATTTGACTGAACAACTCTACTTTTATTTATTATTATTGTTATGATTATTATTATTATTTTTGAAAAATAAATTTTAAAATTCGGTTCTTTTAGAATTATTGATGTAAATTATTAAAATAAAGTAAAATGGAAAACAAATAATAAATACAAAATAGTCAAAAATATTTTGTATATTTACCATTATTATTTTTCCAACAAAAAAACTGCAAAATCAGGCGAAAGTAATGAGACAAAATATTTTATTATTAAGTTTTTATTTTTTATTTGTTTTTTATTAATTTGAAAGCAATTATCATTTTATTGCTTTAATTATCTATTTATTACTTATTAAAATTATTTAATGAATTAATTTTATTATTTAACAATTTTAAAGCTAATAATATTTTATTAAACAAAAAAATTATCTAGTAATTTTTTTAATTTTAGCCTAAGTCTAAATAATTAATGATTATAATTATTCATAATTTTTAATGTAATTTACCCAAATTAACATATTTTTGTTTCCTTTTGCTCTTCGATGAAAAGAATTATTTGATTTGATTTATAAAGCAAGATATTTTTTAAATTATTCCAGAGACAAAGTTTATCATAAATCAAAAATTTCTTAAAAAACTAAAAATTAGATATCCGCTTTGAATTGCGTTAATTTTATTCAACGTTCTTATTAGAGTTTGAGAATAAAATTCCAATGTTTTAAAGGATATCATAGAAAACCTTTTAAATACAATATGACTTTAAGAGAAAGAAAACCAGAAAAAAATTGACATGACTATGAGGAATATCTTAAATTGTTTATGGATGGGGTGTACTTATTTGAACCTGCTGAAATTGGAATTGTGATTCTCCCGCCAAGTTGGAAAATGTGTGCTCTAATGTATTTTCGATAACTGATCATTCAAAAAGAATTGACATTTTTAAAATACAGTCAAACTCGCTTATCTCAAATCATGTGGGACGGAAAAAAATTTGAGATAGCCGAGTTTGCAGATAATGTGATTTATTTTCTTGAAATATTCTCTATATTACATTACTGTATGAAGAAAATTTTAGTATGAGACGAAGCCAATAACAAAAAAGAGTTTTTTTACTGTACTCACCCCACAACGAAAATCAAATGAAAGAATTATTTTATAATCAATTTAATTTTTTAATTCTATAAGCAATATAGATGGCTGAAAAGCGTAAATTGCTCATTTTGTACTGGGCGAAGAAAAAGGAAATTATTGATTATGTTGACTCTCATAAGCATATGAAGATGAAAGACATCATCATTTGGAATTCATTCCTCGACATTGTCCACTAATATAAAGGATAAAGAAAAGATTAATGAGCCGTGCAATACAGCAATGAATTTAAGGCTAAGAAATTAAGATGCCCTCTATGCATCGCGACTGTCATGGGACAGCATTCCAACCACCATAATTTTAAACTGCTTTCATCATTGTCACTTTCGTATTCCAAGCAACAACGAAGTTCTGGAGCAAGATGCACCCTTCGGTGATTGCGATGCAAAGGAGATAAACGAAACTGGAAACATTTTTGAGACTATACGAATGCTTCTCAAAATTCCTACTGATATTTCCTTAAAAGAGTATATAGAGGTAGAAGATCAATTGTAAATTAGTCTCCTCTTGACTGACGAAGAAATTATTGACAGTATGATGATCTCCTGATGATCTGTTAGACGATGAAGTTATTGTTGGTGATGCAGAGGAGATTCCACCTCCATCCACTAACCATATCCTTAATTCACTCTTCATCATTCAAACCTGGGCCAAGAAAGCGGAAGGAGTTACGTTTTAAGACCTTAATGTTCTGATTCACCTTGAAAATTTGTCATGAAATGAAAATATGAGGGGTTAATTTAAATTTTTATCTCGTCTGAATAATTTATTATTTTTTAATTTAAAGGGTAAAATATTTTTATGTTAATATGCTTATTCAATATTTTAAAATTAAAAATGATAT
>MQRK01025881.1:0-11224 GCA_001938485.1 Girardia tigrina | reverse complement strand
AAAAAAGTATTAAACTTAATTTTAATTGTTAATTTAAAAAATATAAACTCATCAAATGATTATTTTAATTATGTTCGAATAGTCAATCACTTTAAATATAAAAAAATACCAATTTCCATCTGGGTGGGAGAATTACCATTCTAAGTGATTCACCATACAACATCAATACATTCATACATTTAAACAATTTAGAGTTTACAGGTTAATTTTAAGGGTACTAGCAACCATTTTAACACAAAAAACGAGAAATTTTTTATGGACAATGATTTATTTCCGAAAGTTAATAAAATGTGAAAATCAAAAATCATTTTCACAAACTTAACAGTTTAAAAAACAACAATTATGATCTGAAATTATCAAGAATCACTTAATATTTTTTGATGAAACTCTTGGGCTTGATGACTGGCCACCAGTCAATCAAGTTCTGAATGCAAGTGGGGTTGATATCCTCCAGTAGGGGGAATTTGATAATTTGAGATCCCGACAGTTCCTTCTGAAAAGTTATTATTGAAAAACAGAATGTACAAATACTTATATATGTATATATATTGTTAAAAAATAATTTTGTTAAAGCTTTCTTAATAAATTGATTGCAGTACATGTTTCGGAATGTTCTTCATCATCATCAATTATATTTATGTCATAATTTTAAAAATAAAAATGACATTATGACATTAATATTCCGAAATATTTTCAAGGTCGTTCCATCTCGCTCGAAGGCTGAATTTTGTCTTCTTTACTTGCGGGGGTCATCTTCTTGCTTGCGCCAATTTCCAATAATCGATTCATTTACGTTATATTTCACGGCCGCTGCCCGATTCCCTATAATCTTTGATTCCTCAATTACACTCAATTTAAAAGCTGCATTATATGAAAATCGCTTCATAGACTAAAAATTTAAATAAAGTTAAAATGGTTCAAAATATTTAAAATATTCAAACAAGAATATATTTAATATCACGTGTTTTCTTTAATAACATTATTAGATTTTATATTAGATTTATAAAGTTTATATAAAATAATTTAATATATAAAGCACATCGGATTATAAGACGCATCCCTCAACTTTTACAAGAAATCTGTTTTAAGGTGCGCCTTATAGTCCGAAAAATACGGTAGTAACTTCTTTCTTTCCATCCCCTAAGTAGTCTAAAATTCCGTTGAGAATTTCAAACCTCAACGCAGCTTGAAAACGAATAATTCTGATCAGTTTTACTAAAAGGCATTAAAATCATTTAATGAAACATTCTATGGTCCGGATTTCCCGCGAGGGTCACAGTGACCATTTGAATGAACCTGAACCACATGTGTTAAAACTTAATGATTTATTTATTTCAAAAATTAATTATTTTATTACAAATAATAAAAATTAAAATTAAGTAATGTTTGACACAGTTTTTCTATAGAGTTTATTAAAATTTAGTCGAAAACCATTTACTGCATCTTGAGAAATATAAAAAAACATCCGAATATTCTTTCCCTAAGAAACAATTTAATTCCAAATCCTTTTCTATATTATATATTTAACTTTCTATATTTCGTTATTAAAGTTTTTATATTTCATTATAAAATATAATGATCCGAATTTAGTTATTGTAACCATTATTTATAATTTAAAGTTTAATTGAATGATTAAAGAGTGTTTCTTCAGTTGCTAGAATCTCCAGAAAAATCAGACAGTCATTCCGGAAAGTGCAATTCGTCTATTCACAAAAAGATGAAAAACAATAACAAGAAAGTTTTATTAATGAAACCAAAATATTTAAAATCATCAGAAATTCACAACAAAACACAATTTAATAATAATAACTGTTGTAATTATAATGATAATAGTATTATTAAATCAAATGACTTATGTTCCCAAATCAATTATCCAGACCCAGTCACCAAATCCGGTTGGTTGAAGTCATATTTTCAAATGGCAAAGATCCGCAACCAAATGTGTGTCAAAGCCCCCCTCGTCGTCAATATTTCAAAGTTTTCTCCGGTGTTTTTCAGTTGTAATAATTGAATTAAAAGTGATATTTTTAGTTTTATTGATAGAAAAGTTACTATGATAATGTAAATGTCTATTTAATTCGATACTAAAAAGTCTTTCTAATAAAAATTACTCATTAACCTCAAGAAACTGACTTGCCATTGATGTAGAAATGATGAGTTTAGTTCTTGGTTTTATTTCGGAAATATATTAGTCTACGTTCTTGATGGTTAATATTAATAATAATTATTATTATTGAACATTATAATTTAAAATTGTCAAACTGTAAAATTTGGAAATTGTAAATTTTAAAATTGTGAGATTGTAACATTTAAATTAAAATTTTAACGTATTCATATTAACATACATTTATTTATATATGGGGATAAAAAAGATATGGGAATAAAAAACAATGTTCCTCGGAAATTTGTTTAAAAAACCAAAAATTTGTATTGAAATAAATTTTTGAAATCCTATCTCCATTTTAATTGTGAAATCAATGCGGGTTGTTCAACGATTCTAAGACTTCATCACCGGACGATTCATCACACTTGCTTAAATAATAAAAACAATTATTTTAACGATAATTCGTACTAAATTCAATAACTTTCACAACAAACTATTTTTAAGACACCTATTATCACTAATTGAGAAAGACTGAATTAAAATTATATATATATATATATATATATATATATATATATATGTTTTTATTACAACATAAAAATTACAATATTTATTAACAGTATGACAAATGAAAGATTGCATTTTAAAACGTCAAACGACTTGATCTGCCGTAACTGTGAACTGCATACTTGATCTACTATTTAAGTAGTACACATTTTTTTCTTCGGCTTTCTTTGACTTTTTTCTCTGGCCTATAAAAAAAACTTCCAGTCTGTATAGCCGTTTCTTTCATTATTCCCTGAAGAAAAGTCCACATTGATGTATGATTGCCAAAGAACAATGATTGAAGGCTGGTATGCCATCCCTCATAAATATTTTTTTGTTTATTTAATAAAAAAATTATTTGGCGAAAATAAAAATTTGATTTTTTTAAAAAAAATTTATAAAATTTTATTTAAAGTGTGATGAATCGTCCGGTGATGAAACATTCGGTGGTGAATCGTCCACTAGAAAAATAAAAATGTGATGAAACATCCGGATATCGGTTGAACCTAACAATTATTATTATTATTCGACAGAAAGTTATTACCTTGACTGAAGTTTTACAATTATAATTATGTTAGGGGAAATTCTGAATGTTGTGAGTTGGTGGTTTGTATGCAGTTTAGATTGGTGACTCTCCTACCCAGATGAGATAGATATGTTATTGATTAATTATCTAAATTTAATGAGAATAATGTTTAAATACTAATTAATTAAGTGTTATAATTTGAAATTTTAATAATATTTTGAGTAAATAATTTAACTTATTAAATTTAAAATAATTTAAAAAGCTAATGTGTATTTTAAAATTTACTTTGAATAAATATGCAAAAAAATATATCAATCAAAAAAGATGTTTACCGCAGATGGTGTTACCGAAGGCTGTTGTAAAAATGAGTTTGTTTGTGTTGTTAATCATTGTTTTTACGCAAATTGTAATGTTACTAATAAAGTCAAACCCATTAAAGAACATTTATAATTTTTAATATTTGTCAATAATATTTGAAAAAATGCATAAATAAATGTTTGAAGAACAAAGAAGGAGATCTAGTGAATGAGAGTATCAAATGTTTATAAGAAGTAAAACGTTTATGATAGATAACTAATGTCAATGGATTAGAAGATTGCTTTTAGAAATGTATCTGGAAAATTAGTTGGGTGAGATGCAAGATGTCAGCTGGTGGACTTGTGTAGGTAAATTAGTAAACTTAGATTTTAGATTAAACTTAGTAATTTGAAGATTGTTGGAAAATTCATTCAGTCCCTATGAAAATAATGATACAGCTTTCTAGTTCATCATGATCACAATAAGATAATAAGGTAAATAAAATAGGATTATAATATTATTCTTGTATAGGTTCGAACATTATTTTTCCAACATTCTAATAAAATTGGTTACCGGGTTTTAAGATTATATCTTTAAAATGAGCATATTAAATAATAATAAATATAACTTACTATTATAAAATAATAATTGTTCTTATTATTACAATTTTCTTTTTTAATATTTGTAATTTATAATTTATATGTTTTTATTAAGCAGTAGCATAAAAGCACGTTCATATATTTCATATATATATATACAAAGTATTTATGAAACCTTGTGGCAGAATGTCAGTTAGTAAACAATGAATCTTTTTCAATTAAATAATGGTATTTAAATCAATTACATAAGTATGATAGTTCATTTTTTAAATAAATTATATTTTAGAAATATTTTTCATGGATTACCTTTTGTTATCCATAACTTTATCAAATGAACTTTAGAATTGTCATATTATGAAATTGTAAAACCAATATTTATAGAGATAGATCTAGTTAACAACAATTGTTTCAATATAAGGGTGGCAAAATACTCAAAATGTTCAATCATGGATACACTTGTAACTCAAATCAATTGCAATTTCGATGTTATGAAAAAGCAAATAAAGCTCAAGAATAATATATTGATTAAGAACTCATTGAGGAATACTAGAGAACGAATATTTTGAATACAAGCTACGATTAGCTTTTGAAAGATCGAAATATTGCTTTTTAGACTATGAATACTTGTTCTAACATTATCAAGAATCCGAAAATATCCAAACATATTCAGAAAGTCAAAATATTAGTGAAAAGTGATCTGTTTTATGAGTTACGGAATGAGAAATTGATGGGACGCATGTAGATGCAATATGTCAATGATGAAGAAAAAGTAAAACATACTAAAATGAAAGAATTTGTTTCGCGAACTCAGAATATTCGATTCTTCTTGAGGGAAGCAAAATAGATAATTCAGATATCAAAATATTGAAGCTTCGTGAATCTTTGGAGTGATATTTGAGTTTGAAAAATAGGATTTTGTTAAAAATTAACGACTATAATTCATAATATAACCAGTAAAATTTAAATTGTACTAGATTGTTTCTTTATAAAGTTTTCCATGTATATTTTATCATATAATGTTTTTATGTAAAAAGAGTTGTTTCAGATAAAAAGTGCTTGTCTAAAAAATGTAAAAATTAGATTATTTAAATAAAAATGAATGAAAAAATTTAATAAATTAAGAAAAAATGTTTATTTGGTTTTGATTAAACTTAAAAATTGAAAAATTTGAATTTAAAATAAGGAGCTGTGTTCATGTTTCTTGTGTTTTATTATGGATAATAAATACAATTAAAATTGTACAAATATTGTTGAATAAAGTGGCGATTATTACCAGTTCCACAGACGAAATTTAGTTTTCAATTGTCGAAATATTGTTGAAAGAGGGTTCGTTATTTGTAGTCAAAAATCGAAAACTGTAAACCACGCTGTTGAACAGTTAGGAAAACATGTCGCGAGTATGAAAAAACACAAAAAAGAAGATTCAACCAAAATAAGAAAACCAATAATCGACAATTGAATAAGAACACGAAAATATATTAAAATACAAATAAATTAAATAAAAACAAGCTTTATTAAGTTTATCAATCACCTGGTATACTGAATAAATCCATTGCGCGATTGAGAATAAATCCAAATGTGAAATAATTGGCACAGGCAGGGAGGATATCGCGTCCGACTCCGTCATTCGGGGTCTTTTTAAAAGCGGAGAAGCACTTCTGGGTTGGAAGTATCAGAAACATCGGTCCCTCTCGACAAATTCCCTACTTTAATAAAGTAAAGAAAATTATTCAGAACAAATATCTCACCTGAATAATAATAATTATAGTCCTAGTCCAGTTTCACGTCCTGAACATTCAAATTCCCACCCGATGGTCTCTAAAAGGATGATAAAACTTAACAGCAAACATTCCGAAAAAAATTAAACATATCGACTTTCCAAAAATCCAGAATAGACATTATTCATCAAACCCAGGCTATGATTGCCCTAAAACAGCGGTGTCCAACAGAAATTCGATTTGAGCCATAATCGGTTTTTTAAAATTTTCAATTTGCCACATTAAAAATAATTATAAAAAAAATGTTACATAATACTTTTTTTAATTAAATTCATCTTAGTTATTACACAAAATTACAAAAAAAACACAAACAAAAATTTTAATATGATGTTTGACAATTTTCTTCTTGCACAATGCTCTTGAAGTCTGGAGTAAAACTCACGTTAACTGCACATCTTAGTTCTGCCACCAAATTTTCATCACTGATATTGGATCGGTATTTGGACTTAATGGATGTTACAGCAGAAAAAGAGGATTTGCAAACCCACGTTGTTCAAAACATACTCAATAACTTCGCAATAGCTGAGTTGAGTACCAAAAATTCATTTAACTTTAAGAAGTGACTCCATTTTAATAAAATAGACTCATCGTTTCCAGGATGAAGCTTTGAAGCAGGATCATATCTGTTTCAAAATTGCGACTATCACAGTTTAGCAAATTCGCGATGTCTTTAGACAACTCAGAATTCGTTATGTCAAAACTGAAAGGATCTTGCATTAGTTGAAAAGCAGGTCTAAATTTCTCAACATCAATAAATCGTTCTTCAAATTTTTCTTGCAGTTTCTGAAACCACAAGACACAGCGCAGATGATTAAAATTAGTATCTTCTCTATATTTTTCCATATTAACGAAATCTCGAGTGAAATCCTGATTTTGCATCTGTATCACGAAAAGTTTTAATTTAGACACAAATTCCCGTATATATTGTGCCAGTTCACATATTAGCTTTCCTTTTCCCAGGAGTTTTAAATTCAGCTCATTAATATGTAATGTTATGTCGGTAAGAAAAGTTAAGTCGCATTGCCATTCGTTCTTTTCGATTGCAGAAAATTTAGTAAACATTTCTTTTGTTTCAAGAAAATCCTGAATAGGAATTTACAATGACAATTTCTCATGATCGAAACCACGCACATTCTATGTACAGACCATTAAACCAAAACGCGAACCTCGCATAAAACTGAAGTTAAATTATTAACACCGAACACTTTAATTAAAAGACTGAATAACAATTAATAAAATTAAATAAAAGTGAACTAAAATAATAACATGAAATTGTATTTAAATTTTTACCATAATAGATTCATTAAAGTAGAATAAGAAAATATGTAACCTCGTAACTGTTTTAGGTTTTTCTATTGGTCGAAGAAGTAGTGTCAATATCAGAATTCATTGGAATGAATGAATTCGATATGGTTAAAATAAATTGTAAGAATAATTGCTGATTTCAAAAAGAATATTTTCCTAGAATAGTGTATAAAAATATTGCAAAAGAAAATTTCTGAAACGTTGTGTGTCTGATATGGAGTTTCCCTCAGTATTTATAAAATTTTAACACATTCAATAATCGAAGCTATCCCCTGTCCAGCAGTTACAAAGACCCACTGCTATTCTACTGTATTAATAGTGTCGCGGCAGCCATGCAGGACTAATCTCGCTAGTTAACTCATCTCTCTACTTTCGTTGCGACAGTGCTAAGGGTGAGTTTTTATTCATTGTTGATACAAGCTGAATAATTTTCAGAATTAATCTATGTACTTCAGAAAATTGAAGTTGGTGAAGATGAGACTATTGTTAAAACTTCATAGTGTGTTCATTACCATTTATCTAATAAGCTATTTCGAATAACCAATTTTAGAGTCTAGACGAGGCAAGAAATGGGTGGAAACTGGAGATCTTTCATGACATTAACAATATTGTGACCATTACTTTGATTCATGAATGACATTATGGACATTCCGAAATATTTGCTTCGAGAAAGAAACTTGTATTGTGGCGCTGCAACTGATAATATAAGTCAAAAACTTGGATTTTCCACAACTTGAAAAAATTAAAGGTGCAAGACAAAAAAATGTTAAATAGATTTTATAGTCCAGAATTAGATTGGTATAACATATTCTAAAATAATCTTCCGCAATTTCTAGTCAATGAATATGCAAAAGAATATATCTATTACTCGTCCAGCCATATAAGTTCGGTGCATGTAATTAAAAACCCTCCCTTACACACACGTATCATTTAATACACGAATAGATCTTACTTCAATATTTCTCGTATGAGTACGTGTGTAAAAAAATACAGTTGATAATAGATTGCACGAATGGACAAATAAGTCAAACTATCAATCGCAAATATGGTTGCAACTGAAGACACATACACACACTGTCGATTGATCATAATAATCAAATTGTGCAGTATTTAAATCTTAACGGTAATTTTATGCGCATTTATTCAAGATAATTTTATTTTCAACAATATAAAATCATTTATTCAGTTAGTGGAAGATGAGATCATTTGATTGAAAATGAAAAACTTAAAAAACAAATAATTTAAATAATAACTCATAGAAAATATCAATATACTGCTTTAAAGTCTCCTCCGGCTCATGTCTCATGTCTCCGGTCATCCGATCACTGATACCCGGTCCGGCTCCTGCTCCGGCTGGAGATGAATTTTGCCCTCAACTGAATCCCTGCATTTAATCTAATTACATAGGAAAAACTAAATTGATCTTACTGTCCTATTCTTTGAAAATTTGAAAAAAGTCTTACCTTATTATAATAAATAAAATTTTTGTCCTATTAACACCAGAAGGGATTAAATGATTACAAAACTTAATTGGATCTCTAAAAGAAATTTTGGAACAAGTTTTTTGGAATATATCAATACTTACAGATAATGAAAGCTCAGTTGGTGCATTTATCTGAGATCGAGTGGTATTTTGAAAAGTGAAAATTACACAGTGATACTTATAATTCCTTCTAATAATGACTTCTTTTATATATCTTCATGGCAGCAAATATATATTTCACATGGAATTTGTGGACAGAAAAAGAAAAATTCAGAATATTATTGCAACCAAGAATATTCAGAAAAAAATTTGAGAAGATGAAAGGTTCATACATGATAATTACAGAGATTTAATAGTGCATATAATTTTCTAATTTATATCATTTTTAGCAAAAAATCACATTTAATAACCTTTTCAACCAAGAATTACTCACCCAAAATTCTGTCCCAATCTCAATAAATGCAGCCATTACTGAATTTCGACACATCTTGACATTAATTAATCATTTGGAAACGATATTTATTTATTATGATATTATTTTGCAGGTTTGGTTCTCCACAATATCCACTTTTCAATTTTCGGTCGACAATTTTTTTCATCCGACATTGCATAGGGAACAACTCCTCTAAGTACGACTTGTAAAAAATGTAATAGTTAAGTGTCCTGTGATGGTTTGTAATCTCAATCAGGGGTGTAAGATCTCTGCACATTGTGGAAGGGACGGTAAGAAAGTACCAATACCATTGAGTAGTGAAAACTCGTCTTTTTCCTTAAATATAAGGAATACTGTGTTTTTATGCATGATTAGATCCATGTCACAAAGACAAAAAAGTTACTGAATTTCGAGATGAAAACAATATAAAAGTCTTAACCTGACAGGAAATTCTTTGGGTATTTGATACTATATTTGATACAAATAGGAATTCAGATATAGAGTAGTGGCAAAGCGAGTCATTACAAACAAGCAACAGTTAAAAGAAGCAATTTTTTCGAGTGTTGCGCTACACATTAAATCTCATAAATATTGATGTGAGGAATGTTTGGTATGATGTGTCGTATGTTGTAAAGTATGTTGTCTCTCCGAAAATTAATTGCCGAATTTATAATATAACTTTTAAATAGTTCGATGAAATTTAATTAAATTTAACAAAAGTTAAATTTAATTAAATGTAATTAATAAAATTAAATTGTAGTTGTTTAAATAATCTAATTTGGCAATTATTTTAAAAAGCAGTTAATTGTGGGAAATATATCGAAGATTCAAAAATCCCAGATGCAGAAGAAAATTACAAATTTTTTATCTTATTAATAAATGTTTATCAAATGAAATTCCGACTTCTTCTAATAATTGCTGAAGTTTGTTTTAGACATAGGCCCCAACACAGAAGCCTTAATTCCAGAAAAGAGCAGTATTACAAAATATTAGAATTAAAAAAATTATCAAATCTCGTTTTGACACTAAAAAAGAATTGAGCAATATTTTTATTTCATATAACTCTTAATTAATTACCATAATTATTGGACACTGTCCTGTAATTATAATTATGAAATCGATCTCAGATCAAAAACAAAATTATTATAACATACTAATACATTTTTTCGGATATATGTAAAAAAAACATTTTATTAAAACCGTTTCGAGTTTTTATTTTACTCTTACATAATCAAAAAACTAATTTGTATGTGTGAATAACATTAAAAATACATTAAAATATTTTTTTCATTAATCTTCCAAACATAAAATAAATTTACCAATAATAAAAAACTATTTATATTAATATAAAAAGTCTACGAAATCATTTTCAAAAATATTCAACTGCTTTGTTTAAATATTCAATTACGCGCTTGAATTTAATTTGATTAATTTTTTGAAAATAAAAAATCATAAGATTATATAATTCCATTGAAAATAAATAATGTTATTCAAAATCATCGAAACCAATCGATTCAATGCAAAAGTTAGATGGAATTTGATAATGATAATATTTATTTGATCATTGAAAAAAAAGAAATTTTGTAAACTCTATTGTGAAGTCGGTAAATTACCGAGAACGATTCCGTCTATTAAATCTCCCACGAAATCCACGAACGGCCTTCGTTCAAGCTTCATTAACTTCTTCAAGAGCAATGAACACGTGTTTATCGATCCGTGTGCTGTTAGGAGCACAAGCGGTACTCTTTTTGTTAATTCCGGTAACTTCGAGAATGTTTCTGTTGTTAAAGTTTCGTTTGTCATTTCGAATTATTTTTTTAAATTTTTGGGTGTAGTTCCGTAATGGCCCAAGCAAATATAATAATATGACAATATATAAAACATAGCTATGTTAGGAAAAATATTAAACAAATTAAAAAAAATTATTTATGTGAGAAGTGGTTGCAACCTCAATATCAGGATTCATTTTTTTAACACCAAAATTTATTTATATAACAATTCACATCTTTAAAACAAATTTTCCTGTTAATTTACTTTAATTATCTCGACCCAAATTAATCCATTAAATTCTTTTCGATTTAATTTTTAAAATCCTGAAAATTTATTTCGAAAATTATTTAAACTTTATTTTCAAAATTTATTTCAAAGTTTTT
>MQRK01025765.1:0-17246 GCA_001938485.1 Girardia tigrina | reverse complement strand
GTTGTCTTGTAAGCAATGAATTGAATATCAGTAATCGACTTTCAATGTTGGCTTGATTCAATTCATGTGGTATCCATTTTCATTCTTTTTGAATCATTTTCATAGCATGTAGACGTTTATTTATGGATGCTTGAGTAACATTTAACTGTTTTGCAAGCTCTTTCTCTGTTTGAGTAGAATCTTCCTTCAGTAATGATTCCAAATCTTCATCTTCGAATCTTTTTGGTTGATCGGAACGCTCTTTGTCACTTACGTCGAAATCTCCACTTTTGAAACGATTATACCAGTTCTCGCTAGTCTGTTGAGTTGGTGCATGTTGACCATAAGTTTCTTCAAGAAGCCGAAAACTGTCTGCAGCTTTTTTCTTTTGATTAAAGCAAAACAGTAGTGCTTCTCGCAAATGCTGTTTTGTTGGTATGAAAGTTGTCATGCTAAAACGTGATTATAAATATGTTTATGACGCATTTAAGGTCAATGACCTACTTAATTTTAATGCCTCGATTTCAGCACTTTAATAATCTGTACGTACGACTAAAATAATGCTTATTACAAAGGTTACACCATCTCTTAGAAAATCCAAAAAACTAAGCTAGACACCTAATAATCACAAAAAATAATAAAAATCATAGAAAAATATTTTAATTAATTATTTAAGATTTGGAATTAATTACTCTAGATTTGGAAGCAAATTTATTAAGATTTGAAACATCCGTGTATAGACTATTCCATCTTTCTTTTTTTTCCAAGTTGTTTTAAATGATCCAGGACTGTTGAATGACTAATGCCCAACCCATCTGCAAGTTCTCTGATTGTTGTTCGGGTATCTGTTTCCACCATTGTCCTCAAATTGTCGTTGTTCACAGCAACTGGACGACCACGACCTTCTTCATCTTCAAGGTTTTCATCTCCATCAGAAAATTTTCGGAACCATCATTGCACTGTGCGCTCAGAAGCTGTTCCTTTGCCAAACGCTTTATTGATATTGCGAGCCGTTTCTGCTGCTTTACGACCCAGTTTAAATTCGTACAAGAAAATTGCTCAAATTTTAATTTTTTCCATTATTAATTTAGCACCGTAAATATTCTAAAAAATAACAGCAATATGTTAATATGCTATAGGAATATACAGATAGGCATAAGATTTAAATAATATCTAACACTAATGCATTTAAACTTATATGCATATCAAAGTAGATAAACAAAGTGTAAAGCTCAAAAAACGGCCATTATTTTTCGACCAACCTAATATTTGAAATTACTATAATAATTATTTACAAAAAAAATCAATTGTTTTAAATGACAAGTTTTTTACGACATTTTTTTCATCTTTTTAAAATCTGTAAATATTCAAGAAACTTTCATGAAATAAGTCAATAATTTCTAAAATTCTCATTTTTTTATTATCCATCTAAATAATAAAAAAATGTCTGCCGCTGTCGGTCTTTATTTACGAACCACATTATTCTGTGTCGATCTTTCCCAGCGTACGAAAGTTGAAATTATTGGAAACGATCGAGGAAGCCAAACCATCCCATCGTTTATCGCATTCGATGATCCTTCAATCCAATCAGAAATGAAACACTTTTCATATAAAGGAGAATCTAGATTATTCTCCCCAGAAGTAATAGCTTCTACACTATGATTATGTTCTTTATCTTTGTCTTTGCAAAAAGGTTTTAAGAAAAAAGTACAAATATTTAAATGTATTTAATTGAAAAGCAATAGTTATAATTAATTAATATCTTTAACCTGGGTGATTATACTTATCTCATTTTATGTTTATCAACAATTTGTTAAAGTATAGATCTTTAATGATGCACAATACTTTCACCTAAAATGAAAAGCTACATTTTCTTGAAAATCAGAAAGCCATTTATTTGATATTTCTAACACATCGAGAAAGGATTGAAAGAAGCTCTGGCATATTGTGATCTTATCGAAATTTTCGGTGTATGTATAAATAACATCAAACATTGTCATGAATGGTTTATCTGCTTCAAAGGGGTTTTATTAGTTGTCGTTTCAATATTCGAACTAGAATTCGTAATAATCAAATTTTTTTATGATATTACACATAATTTTAAACAGATTTTCGTTTCCTTTTCATTAAAAACTTTTGTCATTTGAATTTTTGTTTCGCCTTTTCTTCTAAATTCAATTTTTTTATAAATTAAATAGTTATTTTTAAAAATAATATAATGGCGATAAAGCCACTGAAAAACGATATAATTTACAAGCTATCATTTCAAAAATGTTCACTGTTATTTCATTATTTTATTACTGAGATTTTTTAACGGAAACTCTGCTTTTGTGATAATTTGTATGTAACTTACGAAATTTATGTAATTGTGATTAAAGTTGTTACTGTTTATCTTCTAGTGTTATTGGATGCAGACGGTTTCAGCCCATTGAATGAATAGAAATATTGTTTTAACGACAAATTTCTTAACATCGATATTCCCAAGCATAGGTACATCTTATTCTTACTCAGTTAAACAAACTAATTTCCATATCACAAAGCGAATGAAAACATTCTTCTGATTCTTTCAACAAGACTGTTAAGTTATTAAAAAAATCTGAAATTCACCAAGCAAATGTTAAAAGTTAAATTTGATAATTATTTTAATTAAAATAATTACATAATTTATTTTAGTGTGACAGTTTATATTATATAATGAAATGCACAATTATTTATCTTTCTTTAATTTTAAATTATTTTATTATTGTTATTATGAATTGTGTAATTTATTGTCGAATGATGACGGATATCTTCGATCATTGATTGTTTGCTGATTTTACGAATTTTCGGTATGAAGAAGGAAATTAATTGAGTTATTTTCGATCTCGAGGTTATTAAAACATAAAAAAAGTTTCAATATTATTGTAACAAATAATTCAATAGATTGAAGCAACTAATTCAATCGTTCACTTTCAACCAATGTTTTGTTTTTAAGATTCTTTTGCTCTATAATTAAATTTGAAAAGTACATCTGGTTATTTTTTGATGTTGCTATGGCACATACAGTCAACTCTCTGTAATTTGCCAATTTCCAGGATTCCAAAAAAGTGGTAAATTATAGAGGTATTATTGGTTAGGTAATGTACATGGAATTGTTTGGTAAAAATATAATTTTTATATATTTTGATGTATATGCCAGATTGTGAAATGGACAATTATCAAAAATTATTATCATCTTTATTTTTAACTTAATAATATATTATAAGAGTTCAAAAAAAGAAGAAATCCAAATAATCTATATTTAAAATCAAATAAGATTTATTTAAAATAATCAGTTATTTTTTTGAATTTTTTATAATTTTATAATTTTTTTTAATTTTATGCATCATATTTTTTTATTTGTTTATCAAATAAAAACGTTTCAATATTTTTTTGTATTCTAAAATTTATATAAATTCTAGATAAAGTTAGATAAATTGTATTTATTCTCTATGGAAACCTATAAAAATAATATTTAAACAATTTTATCGAAATAAAAAGAAATTAAATTTTAGTAGTCAAATTTAATATAAAAAGTTATTATATCAGAAAATTTTTTTTTAAATAATGGTAAATTATAGAGGTATTTTGCTGTAAAAGCTTGATATGCAAAATATGGTTAATTTAGGAGGTTGGTAAATAAAGAGGTTTGACTGTAATAAATTTATTTTTATTTTATGTTTTAACAAGATTTTTCATAGAAGTTATTGTATATTTTCAATATTCACAAGTTCTATTTAAAATTCATATTTATTATTTTGTTTATTTAGCTATCACATAGAGAGAACCTTCTCCAACGCTGCAAGGATAAAATTAACAGTCTTAATTCGGAATTAAATGAATTAAAGATGAAATACTCGAACATTACAGATGTAAGTGTTCTTTTGTGTCATACTTATAAATATAAATAGGAAGAGGACTGTTTACATTGACTACACGTGTATTTGTGGAATGGGATGAATGTACTCAAACTAAAATTATTTTACTGTCACTGATTTATTCTATCATAAATTATTAAATATATTTACTTTCATGAAATGGCAAATAAAAAGTATTCTCAAACATTTCATAATTTAGAGACTTAATTATGCTATTTTATTATGTTTATGTCTTTCACCATGGAAGAGTTTTTGTAGGCTCATATTTGATCAGATGACATCGTCTATATTGCTCTGGACATTCAAAGACTAAAGAAACTCTGACCCCAGCGGAAATGGCGCATATATATTTTCTTTTTTAAGATTT
Organism: Girardia tigrina; assembly: GCA_001938485.1. Taxonomy (NCBI): domain Eukaryota; kingdom Metazoa; phylum Platyhelminthes; order Tricladida; family Dugesiidae; genus Girardia; species Girardia tigrina. The sequence goes on along the minus strand of MQRK01025765.1, from coordinate 13,004 downwards.
CATATGATATTTATAACCTTTTCTTGCTGTAAGGGGTTTTTGTGACTTAAATTTTTGAATAATTAATTTGTAATATCATATTTATAATTAAATAATTTCAAATGATTTATTTATATAAATTAAAAAAAACAAATATTTCGGATTAATAATAAAAATTGTAATTAAAATTTAATTTATTAGAATTTGGCTTTTTGGGAAATAAATAAGTAGGAGTAACAAACATTGTAAATAAAATTAGGTTTTAAATAAAAATTTTAATATTTATAACAAGTAATTGTAACTCAAAATTTGTATTAAAAATAACTAAAAAATAACTCAAAATAACTCAAAATTTCCCAAAAAGCCAAATTCTAATAAATTAAATTTTAATCACAATTTTTTTTGAAAAATTGAGTTGTAAAATAAAAATCATAATGTTTTAGTTACAATTAAAATGGTATCAAATTTGTATACAAAATATAATTATAATAAATGTTTTTTTTAAAAAATTAGGTGGTAAAATAAAAAAAATCATAATGTTTATTTAAAATTGAAATAGTGTCATATTGTATTAAAAGAATAATTATAATTGAATGTTTAACCAATTAACGAAGAATAAAATATTAATTAATTTAATTTTAACAGTAGATGCAGCATTCAAATATTATAAAAGATCTAAAATTATATTTAAGTTAACTGGTTTTAGATAAATAATATTGAAATAACAATATTTAAATAATTTTAGATTACTAGAAATTGTTGCAAAATACGTTTAAAAATGATTTAAAATAGAACAGTTATTATTTAGATTTTTATAATGTATTTTGAAGATTTTTTAAAATAATAAAATCTTAATATATAAATTAACGTAATCAAAAAATAAATTCATTTTTAATTAACGTTTTAATAAATAAGTTATCAGTATTATAATCCAGTATTTTTATGTATAATTAATCTGGTCAAAAAAAAGAAAACAAAAGAAAAGTTCCTCAAGAAAAATTATTGAAATAATTGTTATTGTTATAGAAATAAAATTTTGTGTTAATGAATTATAATTTTAATCAAGAACCCACTTGCATCATAATTTTTATAAGACTTTCTACTTTCTATTTTGATCAGTCGAATTCATATATAAATGGTAAAGAATGAAACTCAATAATAATATCAGGATCTCAAAATTAATATAAGATTCAATTATGATATCATGCGAAATATGATTTACATCTGTCTTTCACCACTTCAGCAACCCTTGAACAATAAGTGCCGTGAGTCAATTTATCATTTGAAAGCGTTTAGAAAATTTTTATTTAGAAAATTTTTAAAAATCGAAACTTTTTACTCACTTTCATGTCACTTGAATGCGAAATCAAGGGGTCGTATTTCAAAAGAATTGGGACCATCAAGAAGGGGTTGGTAATTGTATCGAAAAAATTTCTACTAGACATTTAACAGCAATTTCAGTTGGATACTTTCAGATTTGTAGCATATACTGAGAGCTAAAACTGTTGAGCGATCCATGCATGATCCTTTTTAAACCAGTTACTTTAAGATATTTCTGAATCTTCAGTATGGATGAATTACGAAACCGTTTCATAACCATGAATAACAAAATTTTTGAAAACTTCTGTTATTGCCTAACCAGCAGACGCAAAGTTTTTATGTTTTCACCAATTGTTTTTCCATTGGAGTCGAGATGTGTACCGTTAGCTTCATTAGGAAGCGTTTAACCCGTAAGGTGCAGCGATAAGGGGGGCGTGCGTCTCTCCACATGGTTAAATGTACTTCTGTTAGGAGCGTTTGTAGCAATGATGAGAATTCGCTAAAAATATGTATGGCTACATCAATTAATTTCTATTATCTCGGATTCTCATCACTTTAACAGTCGGCGAGTATGATCATGACTTGTTTCGGGAGGTTCTTGTGATTTTTCACAAACTCATGTAAATCTCTAGTTAAAACAATCTTGCAAAGTCTTGAGCATTGTTGACTAAGTGTTTTTTGATGAACTAGCTCTCCCAAATGTAGGCCAGCTTTGAGTCACGGCTCTATCATCCCTAAATTGATCTTCTATTACTTTTAGAGTTGCCTAATTAGAAGATGCTGTGGAAGGTGATGCTGTGGAACGATGACAAAATTATGATCAACCAATTTGAACTTGTATGCAATATGTATATTGTTGATTACTTTGTCCCTGTAAGTAAACAAATGTGTACCTTACCTTTATCATCTTGACACTTTTGTGAGCGGCAGCGAAGTTGAATCTTTGTCACAATTTTAACGATATTTAAGATAAGGCTTGACTGCGTTTCAATCAAAGTCGCTCTTCAATTCTTGTTAGACACTCAATTTCATTTCTTCTGATTTCAGGGTGATAATCATCAATCGGCTGCAATTTTTCTTTTGCTTTTTTTCGTTGTTTTGGCAAAATCTATTTTCCTCAGCTGATGTATTAAACTTATTTTAAAAATGCATATTTTTTATCTTCCGCGATCGATTTAGAGCTTTTAATTCTCAAACTTTTTGACTTACTAGAGACTTGCTATTAATTTGATCCTTGTTATATGAACGTCTAAGTTAATATTAACATTCATTATTAAATTGAATTTATATCTGTTTAAATATTGTGATTAAAATATATTTTTCAAATTTTTTATTTATTAGGTGTATTAAATTCTTTTATAATAAAATATTGTATCATGAGCAAATATCACTGTTCAAAAGTATTTAAAAGAAATGTCATTCAAGAAAAAAGAAGAAAAAATATTCATTGAAAAGAAAAAATCATTTACAGACCATATAAAAATCTTAAGGAATTTATTACTTTATTCGATCAAGAAACCTTGATTTGGGAAATTAACTTTTTGATAGATATTGTCTATTTGTATTTATTAGGGATGTACCGGATTTGATTTTTTGAAATCCGGCCGGAACCGGATTTGTGACGAGTTTAAGTAAGTAGCTACTTATGCTAAATTTTTAAGAATAACTGGAAATTGTACCTATAGAAAAATGAATTGCAAATAATAAATAACTAATAATTATTTGAAATATTTTATTAAATTTTTTATTAAATCAATATTGTACTTCAAAAAAATTAGTCTTGAAGCATTTTCTGGAAGGAGTCTACTCCTGTGATCATTGATTACTTCACCTGCCACACTAAATTATCTTTCAGACGGTACACTAGTTGGAGGTGATCCCAGGTACACTCGAACTACTTTAGCTAAACTAGGAAATCTCTCTTTATTACATTTCCACCATTTCAGTGGATCTTCTGTCCTTGAGATTTCGGTTTCAGACAGGTACTGGAATAATTCTGACTTGATGCCTGCCGATATGTGCTGTTGCTCAGTGGGTGTTGACTGGACGATCTTCTGAACACAGTCTCAAAGTATAGAGCTCTCTACTCGTGATTTCTTAGTTGGTGGTTTAAGAGACTCCGCTGATGTGGTGTTAGAGGAGGAAATCAACGCAGAACTGGTTGAATGAACATTCTCAATAGTATTAAAAGACAACAGTACACTGGCATTTTACAGCAGTCATATTGGACAAAGTGCAATATACGATTTTGAAATTCAATTGTTCTTCTTTGAAATACAATATTGTTTATTGAAAAAATATTAATCGATGTACCTGAATTGTTTATTTCTTTTTTAACGTTGACTAAATTTTGAAAATATAGATGTTGATATGCTTTATAAATCAAAAAATTGAAGGAAAATTTAGAGAAAATTGAAAATTCAGTAAATTTTAGAAACGAAATGAAAAATTTCTTAAATTGATTTCATTTTTTTCCTAAATTTTACTTGAATTTTTCATTTTTCTCTAAAATTTGTTTTTGTTTGCTTATTTTTACATCTGTATACCCTTACCAAATCCGGTACAAAACCGGTCAAATCATCACCGGAGCCGGATTTGTAAAAGGGGCCGAAAACCGGCTCCCGCCGGATTTGAGCCGAATACCGGCACATCCCTAGTATTTATAGTTATTAGAAGTTCATTTATGATAAGCGCATACAATGGGAAATTTGGAAGTAAAATTTTATTTTAATAGTTGAAAGTTAATTTCTCGAGTGGTTAAGAGCATCATAAATGGTTTAGCAATATTTTCAGAAATGCCATATGAGTCGTGTTCCACCGCAGAGACAGTGAATCTGTTTAAAGGAAGAAGTAAATATCAAAGGTTAAAGATTGTCTCGATTGTGGTGAATTATCTGTTTATATAAATATGTATGATTTTAAAAATCACATTATTTTAAGATTAATTTTAAATGAAGTTTGTTTAATTGATGTCCTTATTTTATATTTTTTAAAGCATTAATTGTGCATAAAATTTTAATAAATTTTGCATTTAAGTTTAATGTCAAATTATTGTTTAGAGTACTGTATCAAATGAAAGTTCTGGGGACGTTTCTCAACGGCAGATCGATTGCGAACACATGGAAGACATATATAAGAGTCGTATTGATGAAATAATAAAAGATTTTGAAAATAAAAAATTACAATTGGAAGCTAAAATTATCGAAAACGATGCTGAGAAACAATTTATGGAGCGCGAATTAAAAGAGAAAATTAAAAATTTATCTTTAGAAAATGAAAACCTCCAGGAGCAATTTAATATAAAAACAAAAATCATTCAAGATTTAATGAATGATCAATTTGACGAATCTCAAGATTACTGTGATCCTTCTATATTAAATACTCCGATTGAAAAATTGAAGCTTTGCAAATTGATCTTGAACAAATATCCACGAACTGTTCACCCAGTCATTGACGAATTGTTTAAAGTGTTGAGTTCTTATAAATCTTCGTCGACCATCAATGTTTTTAGTAGTTACACAGAAAACGATTCGTCTGTTACTGAACAAGATTCTACAAATGAAAAATCACAACTGAAGGATATTAACGAAGAGAAAAAGTTTTTATTGTCTCGAATTGAGCAACTGGAAAAAATCAAATTGTCTTGCGAAGAAGAAAATATTAATCGAGAAAAAGAATTTTCTGAAAGCAATTTATTAATGGAAAAAGAGAAAAAACTGTTGGATTCGAAATGTAATTCTTTGACAAACGAAATTTGTAATTTGCAAATTGAAAGAAATGAGTTGGTACTAAAGAATGACCAAATTCTTGGCCAAATAACAGAAATTCAAAGTCTTTTATCAAAAAGTGAATCTAATCAAAAGTTAATTATTCAAGATAAAGATATTTTACAAGAAAACTGTAACGCTTTCGAAACATCTTTGTCAAATATGGAAATAGAAAAAAATAATTTACTTCAAAATCTTGAAAACTTACGAAACCTTTGCGGGGAGTTGGAAGGAAAATTGGCAGATTTAGGCAAAGAGTACGAAACCTGTCAGCAAAATTTGATTGAAAAAAATAAAGAATGTAAATTATTAAATGATAGAATTGATGAGCTTTTGACATCAGTAAATGACTTAAAGAATGAGAAAGATGGATTAATTGCAACAATAAAGTCAAGTCAAATTGGTACATCGAGTCAAGAAGAGCATTTTAGCTTGAATATTGTTGAAATAGAGCAACGACTCAATAAAGAAATTGAGGATTTAAAAATGTTGATAAAAGAGAAGTCTGATAAGATATCTTTATTAGAAAATCAAAGTGAAGAATTTAAAAAGGAAATTGAAAATTATAAACAGACTAACGAAACGCTTTACAATGTTCAATCATCTTATGACGATTTAAAGAAAATCAACGAAGATTTGATCCAAGAAAAAGATAAACTAATGAAAGACCTTTCATCTACAATCCATGAAAAGGAAACATTACAGTCTCAATTGACTTCTGACACGGAACTTCAAATAGCTAATTTGAAAGACCTTCAAATAATAATTGAAGATCTGAAAAATTTAAATAATCAGTTGGAAGAAAAAGTAAAAGAATTAGAAATTGAAAAAGACAAACTCGGTACTGAGTTAAGAGACAAATTAATTCAACTAGAACAAGAAACTGAGATAAAAATAAATAATTCAAAATTACTTGAAAGCTTACAAAGTGAGTTCCATGAAATTGAAATGAAAAATAAATCTTTGATGGACGAAAATGAGTGTCTAAATAACAATCTTAATCAAATCACGAAGGAAAATCAAACAATTAATCTGGCAATTTCGAATAAAACGGAAGAGTTATTGCAACAAATTGAAATTTTAAATCAAGAAAAATTAACCTTGAATCAACAACTTGAAGCTTCTAAACTGAAGTTAGATTGTTACGAAGAACGCTCAGTTACCGATAAAGATATTCTAAATTCATTGACACGAGAAATTGAAGAATTAACAGCAAATAAAACGGAGCTTGAATGTAAAGTACAAGAATTAGAAAAAATGTGTGTTTTATTAGAAAATGAAAAGAATCAGTTAAATACAAGTCTTATTGATCTTCGGGAAGGTTCTTTGAAGGATTTGGAAAGAGAATCTATGCAGATGAACAATCAACTACAAGAGGAAATTAAAAATTACAAAATGACTATTGAAAACAATGAAGAAACAGTTAAAAACTTGCATTACAAAATAGATAATAAAGATAAACAATTAAGTGAAGAAATCAAATTAAAAAATGATTATCTCGATTCTGAAACTTTATTAAAAACTCATCTTCAGACATTTTATGATTGTGTTGAGGAATTGTTCTCCATTGAAGATTGTAATGGAATGTGTACTAGTCAGACAGACCCTTCTATTATAGCTCAAAGATTTTTAGACCCTAATCCTGAAAGTTCTAATGAACTTTTGGTTCTCACAAATAAATCATTTAAAAGATTATTTTTACTGGTTCATAAATTTCATTCCAGTCTGCATGATCTTAAACAATCTTCTAAACAGTCTATTGATTTACATTTAGAAAGTCAGAAAGATCTGGATTTAATTAAAAATGAAATTTTTGAAATGTATAAAATAATGAATGTGAACGAAGATAATATGGAGAAAGATACATTAAAATTACTCAAAAAGGCGGTGTTGTCAGTTAAGTCTCAATTGGATGAAAAGATTAATCAGTTATCAGAAATAGAATCTCAATGCATTCTTTTACATCAAAAATTGAATCTTGATGGTGTATCTTCATTTAATGCTGAAACAAATATCTGCTCATTGTTTGGATTGGAAAAACGAATTAATTGTTTGATCAATGAATTTCAACAAAATTTATCGGCCAAAGAAGAATTAAAAAGAATCGCTTTGCTGGAGAATGAAAAGAATATGGAAGGAAAGTTACACAAGTCTAATACATTATTACTAAAAACATACAAGCAGTTGATAAATATATTTCATCTCGTGGATATCAATCTAAATAATGTGTCAGAAATTGATAAAAATACTTGCTCAGGAATTTGGAAAAAATTGAGGGAACATGTTAAAAACCATGATTGCTTGAGTAATGAGTTGAGTCAATCTAAACTCAAACTGGAAGAAACTGAAAAAGAACTCAAGGATGCTATTGAGAAAAGTCATAATATCCAGACTGAGCTTGATGAACTGAAAACGTCGGTTGCAAATGATCGCAATAGACTGATTGCAACAGGGGAACAACTGGAAAATTCTTTGCGTCGACTCAATGAAGTAGCGGATGAAAAAGGCAGAATAGATGAAGAAAAGCAATCCCTAAGAAAAGAACTAAAAGAACTTAATGAAAAAATATCTAATTTGAAATTAGAATTTGAAAAACAAAGTGTCGAAAAACAAAGATTGGAAATGCAATTTGATGAGTCTTTAGAAAAAGTGAAATTTAACCATGCAGCATTGGAGGAAGTATATAAAAGAGAGTTAGAAAAACAACATGGATATCAACGGAATTTGGAAAAGCAAATTGCATCTCACAAAGAGTCCACTTCATTGAAACTATCTGAAAGTGAAAGAAAACTTGAAGAAGTTCTTAATCAAAGTGAACAATTATTGGAATTGAATCATCAATACAAAAAGTTATTAGATGAATCGAAAATAGAGTGTAAAAGTGTCCAAGAAAATGTTTTTTCATTGGAAAATGATAATTCTGAATTGCGATCACGAATTGATCAATTGAACGTTGAGAACGAACAATTGAAAGAAGTTATCAATAGTTTAAAGATAACTCAAAGTGAAATATCCGCGGTGTGTGATACGTTGAAAAATGATTTGATGAATCTTCAAACTGAAAGTATCATTACCATTGAAAATGTAAAACATCTTCAAAGTGCAAATGAAAGTAAGCAAGAAGAATGCATAACCATTAGAAATGAATGTGATGAATTAAAATTAACAAATGAAACCTTGAAAGACAAAATAAAGAATCTTGAATACTCATTAGAAGAAATGAGTAAAGTCAATCAATCATTGCTTGAAGAGTCTCGTAAAATTATTGAAGAAAAACAGTATTTGGAAAACCAAATAAATATTCTCCAAAAAACTCTAGAAGAAAAAGAACTGCAATATCACAATCTGATTATTGAAAAGAATGATCTTTCACGAGAGAACAATAATTCTGGAAAATCTTGCAATACTTTAAAGATACAAAATAGCGAGTTAAAAAATTTACTAAATGCTTACAAGAATCAAATAGAAGAAATCAATTTGGAATTGGAACAAGAAAAAATGCGACATGAGTATGTTTAAAAAATGATTTATTGAAAATTTCACGAATTTATTTTTTTTTGTTTTAAAAATTATTATTTATTAAAAGTAAATAATATTTTTAACCAAATGAATAAAAAAATGTCCACTCTAAAATCCTGATAAAAAATTAATCATTATAAATATCAAATTATTGTCCGGATTTTCGAGGACATTTGTCATATATTTTCTATAAATCCAGAATTAGGTCTATGAGGGGTTAGTTAATTTTCTTTTCGCTGAAAAATTTTAATAATTTGGAAATGATTAAAATTTTTAAACATAATAAAAAATTTTTTTAAAAATATTTTAAATTAAATTTTGATGTCATAATGATATCTTATTTTGATAGCTTAGTTTCATAATATAATTGAAATAAATTTATTTAAGTATAAAATTTTTAAAACTAATAAATTTGAGCTATGATTAATTTTTAATATTTTAGAATAACATTTTTTCTTAAATTTAAAAAATATTTTGTAATAAAAATGTTTTATAAATTGTATATTAGAAAATGGCATCATCTGGAAGCACATTAATTTTCACTCTTTTCCCTCTGCGTGTTAACTTCATCGGAACGATCCTTAACGTTGTGTTTCTCAATTGCATACATAGTACCTCGTGCCTCAAAAGACTTTTCATTATTTGACGCGTCAGTATTGTTTTCAAGGTTACCTCTCTATCGTAATGAAGTAAGGAGTGTTACTACGTACCACAATACCCGTAACATCTCAGGAATTTTACAGTCCTTCACTTTATGATTTCCTTTGATACAATTGTATTACAATTTTTCTTTTTTCACATAATCATTTTGTACATCAACAGTTATTTCTTTGAAACCCTCACACTTTTCCAGTGAATGATCTTTGTGGCACATTGTATGTTTCCTCGATCTCGTTTGCTTGATACATATTAACTACTCTTCGAGCCGTGAGTTACATATGAAGCCCACTTTTCAATTCTCAGAGGAGTCCTCACTTCAGATAGTGTTTCTTCAACACCTCTCCTAATTGTTGAATCTTTTTTCCCACTCAGCTTCTATACAGCTCTGATAATTGACTGATTCTCAGTCCACTTTTCAAACCCTAACAACATCATAGCAACATCATAACAACATTTTTATTAACGTCTAAAGCAGGGACCCATCTTATAATTCAGGTTTTTTGTCAATCTCCTTTAATTTCCTCCCCACATTCTCGATCAATTTGAAAAATTTTTCTATTACCCGACTCAATCCTCTTTAACGGTCGGAGAGAGTTTATATCTTCTAAAAATGAAAGATATATCCACCTAGTTCCTCCGTATCTTTAGTCCAACCTTTCTAACACTATGTCAAAGACTGACTTTCAATATCCCAGACTCTTTATCAACTTTAAAGCCTATTAGCTCAAATAATTTCGCAAGTGGATAAGCTTATCATCCTTTGAAGCATTTGCTCACTCAACTCAATGTCTGAAGGCGGCTCTCCATCACTCATATTCCTTCATGTAGCCGCTAAAGAATGGTATGTACCCTAAATTTTTAATTGGATTAAGGTCTGCACTGTTCCCACGCCAGTCCAAGGACTCAATCCTGTTTTGTCTGAGCCACTGTGTAACAATCCAAGCCTCGTGGCAGGGAGCGCCGTTGTGCTGAAATTTATTACAATTTTGGATGTGCATATGAACTGGCAGTTTGGAAAATTATTTACTTTAAAATTACTTTTGTTAATTACCAGCATTCGGGCCCATAAGGATGCGGTCCAAAATTCAAGCTCCCAATCGTCAATTGGGGTCCTTAAGAGGACCGTATTTCTTTCGCCCATTAATTGGTTGATTTCTTCCGAGATTTTTAGGTCTCTTTGTTTGTGTTCGGTAACAGTTTGTTCGCTCGTATATAGAACATGATATTCCACATTTTGACGAGTCACATCTACTTCGCCGATATGAGCATATCGAAGTATTATTTCTAGGTCTTTCGGATGATCACAGTTAAAATTCAATTTTCCATCTCTGTCAATCGATTGTAACAGATTCCAAAAAGCTTGACTTGCTATTGCCAATTTAAATGCATTAATCATTAATTTTTGAGATCCATTAACGTAAAGTTCCCTAGTTAAAAGCCAAGGCATGTTGAAATTTTTTCTTCTGCAATATTCTGATGGATAATTTATTTATTAATATAATTAAAAAATCGATATCCTTATATAATGTTATTTGTTATCAAATCTAATTATAAATTAGAAAAATAAAACAAGTTACATAATTATAACTTTTTATAACTTTTATAACTTTTGCATTTTTTTCTTTTCTTAATAAAATAATTTTGACAACAATAGTAATTTTTTAAGTAATAATTTTTTGCTTTCTTTTTAAATATAAATATATATAATTCTTTAATTAATTTCTTTTAATTGTAAATATACATATAAAATTCATTGGAATTGGAATTAAATTCCAATTCCAAATTTTATTTGTAATTTCCATCTTGAACACAGTTTGTTTTCAAATCTTTGCGTTCTTGGTTGTTCCTTCGGGAAAAACCATAGAGGGTACATTCCAAATTCAGAGAAGTGATCCCATACCCTGCAAGACAGGGGATACTTCACAGTACAAGTTGTGAATTGTAAACTAAAATTGTGACCTAAAGGTCTCATGACAAAAGGTTTTTATGATTGAAAAATGGAAGTCATGCTTTCGTCAAAAAAATTACTTTTTTCCATTGATTTTAGGTTCATTGACAATATTTTTTGGCATGTAATACAATCTGCTTTATTTTTCTTAGAAAGTGTAATGTTCTTTCACACGTACAAATAATAATAAATAAAGATAGAGATATGAACATATTTTTGAGGACACAGGTTTAGGATGAGTACCGTTTGGAGAGTGATTTATTAATCTCCCATTACCAAACGGTTGGCTTGTAACTCTTACGGATAAAAATAATAATAATAATTTATTAAACTAATAATTAAAATAATATACATTAAAAAAATCAATCGTAAATAAAAAAATTTAAAAATTTTTAAAAAATCAATGAAATATTAATGCAATTTCACTTACCGAAAGAAATCAGAAAATAACTTTAGCATGGCTGTGTACTACTGTTTCTTCTCAATAAAGAAGTAAATGGAACTATATACAAATCCACCAGCAGAGAAAATTATGGCGTTAATGAATCTTAATCTCGATCAAGAACCCATCAGGAATCATTTGCCCTTCTTACGCATAGAAATTACAGGTTATCTCATAGTGGACAAAAAATATTCAAACTGCATGCTACTTATGTAGTTAATCATTTCTATGGACATAAACAACATAAAATTTAATTTAATTTTTGAATTTTAATTTTTTTTAAAAACCGGAACACTTACTCGTTCTAACACAGATTAAGAAAAACAATAAATTCTTATTTTTTCAAGACAATTTTTCACTGATAATTTTTTACAAATTATAATCACATTTTAACAATGAAACTGTTAAGAATACCAAAAAAGTTCATTGACACCGATAAAAGAATAACTATTTTTTACAACAAACTAGCCTTTATAATTTTAATTTCAAACATAAAAATCATAATAAATTAAACTTAATTAAAAATACAATCCATCTCATTAATGTTTGTAATTTAATTTTCTTTATATTAACTTAATACGAAAAACGCAAAACAATATATATATATATATATATATATATACATAGGATACTTATTTTTAGTTTTTTTATTTTCACATATTCTTTTTTTTTCATATATTCTTAACACCTGTGGTCAAACCCCCGCTGTGGAAAAATCACCTATGGACAAACCACTTATGGTCAAACCTCCGCGTACCCCAAATAATATAGGTTAATACATTGGTAAACTTGAAGATTGGCTTCAAATGAAGTCTAAGGCTTTTATTTGTTTGACCAAGTTTTTTGTCAGGTTTATAAATATACATATAAGAGGAATAAAGTATTTATTTTAATTTATATAATGATATTATATTATTCAGTATTGAGAAAGACGAAATGAAACAGCAATTTACTGAAGAAAAAGAGAATATAGAAGAAGATGTAAATCGAAGAATAAAAAAATTAGCGAAAGAATTCAATGATAAAATGATTGAAAAGGAAAAAGACTTTCAAAAAACATTTGAAGAAGCACTGGGTAATTTGTAATTATTAATTTTCAAAAGTTCTATTTGTCAATATATGCTTCATTAAATGTCATTGATTTGGTTGATATTTCTTGTCCTTAAATTGAAAATTATCTCATAGTGGACAAAAAATATTCAAACTGCATGCTACTTATGTAGTTAATCATTTCTATGGACATAAACAACATAAACTCGTACATCGGAGAGACAAATCGTCATCTCAAAACCCGGATTAGCGAGCACTCGCAAATGAGTCGATCGAGTAAGGTTCTTGATCATTGGTTGTGTTGTAAGGATAGAACCTC
>MQRK01025520.1:0-10982 GCA_001938485.1 Girardia tigrina | reverse complement strand
CGCCCCGCGATTCCCCTACCTCTGCGTGCCGTGGCCACCTGCTGGTCTACGAGTCCTACCAGCCGGAGATTCTCCATATGGATCGCAGATATTTGAGGGCACCCATTCCATGGGTGTGGAGATTCTGTCAGCTTACGGATCGCACTCTGCTCGGTATTTGTCGTTTCTCGCCCCGGGTATGTATCCTTCTGATCACTAGAAGCGTGTCGCAAGTAAGTATACTCTTGAGCTGGTTTCAGGTAAGTAGAATCTTGAGCTTCTCCCAGGTAAGTTTGTTCGGTTCTTGCTTCTGAGTTATTCTGGCAGGTACTGTTGAGCGCTGGTTGGAAGGCAGTTGGCTGGAGGGCAGAGTGCGATCCGGAAGGAGCAGCTGGAGACCTAGGAGAACAATTAGAAACAGAGGAAAAAAACGGAACAAAAAACAACCCGGTTTTGGCCTGATTCTTCTGAAGAAGTCCGTGATTTGTCAAATTTTTCATATTCGAGAAAGATATTACATAAGCGATGATTAGGATTCTCAAATATTGTTTGCGTTGTGTCACGAGATGACGCAAGAATTGCGTGACAGTTAAAAAAAAGTATTATATTAAAATACGAAATTAACTTTAAATTTCGCTTATTAGTTAAATTAATAATTATTATGTTATTAATAAATATTATGTTCATATATTATATAATATATTTATAGTTACATAAATTTCATTTAAACTTTATATCAACCATTCGTTGATTGATTTGATTATACAATTCCAATCGTCGTTGAGTTATGAAATTTTTTTATATTCAATAACCTGACAAATACATAAACCATTCATTGTTGAAATACACATTTCTATTTTAAATTCAAAACATATCGAAATAAAACTGCAAATTTTCAAATAATAATAAATCAAAACTTGATTCAAATTCGTCATAACAAAATGAAAAGAAAAATATTGCAAATTTTTCAATGCTAAAAAATAAAATATATCATTCTTCAAAAAGATCATAATTGCAAAATGTTTAAAATGTTTCATAATTCGAGAAAATATAAAAGTTCCTAAACATTATCAATCGAAAAAAAATCACAATATCAAACTACCATTTAAATTCGAGATAAATGTAATTTGAAAAATCATTAATCGAGAAAAGGGAATTATGACATCTTTGCTGTCAGAAAATACTGCCTCTGGTAAACAACCAATCAGAGTGAGTATTTCATTCTTTCGACTTATTATTTTCTCTCATTGGCACACTGAATGACTTGATGAGTCAGTATTTATTAATAATTAAATCTGACTTGAAATCAGTATTTTAAAATTTAAATTTAATTTTTTACTTAAATTTAATTTTTTAATCTTTTAAAAATATTAATTTATTTTATTTAATTATTTCAATAATACTTATTTATAACATATTATTATATATTTATATATATATATATATATATGTATAATAAACAAATCAAAACGATAAAAATTATCAACGATTGTCATTATAAGATCATATTGTTCATTTGAATTATATCGGGAGATGTAGAATCCAAATTAAATTTCAATATAAATAATAATAATATCTTACATATTGTTGTGAAAGAGAATATTTAACTAAGAAAAATATATTTGAATTAACAGTTTACAATAATGATTATTAAAACAACACACATTCCAATACATTAATATTTATATAATTATTCCACACATATATATAAATATTTATTGATTTAAATTTAGAATAATGTTCACTAAAAATATTTAACATCATATAAGGTATTAAAAAGTAAAACAGTGGTTAAGGAAGAATATTCAAAAGAGAAAGTACAAAGGTACATCGATGGACATAAATCTTTTATTCAGTGTAGCACAATAATTATAAGATAATTTTTAGTCAAATGTGTCAATGCGTCTCGTACACATTCTAATACTAAATTATAACATAGAGTATTTTTGTCTCATAGAAAAATGTTTTGAAACTTTTTTCATTTCAATGTTTCTTTAAAACGTAACCCTTAAACAGAAAAAGTTTGATTTTTGAAGAACCACGGTATTTTTAACAATCAATATCAAAATTTTCAAAACCCAATGAAGCAATGACTCAGTGAAACAAAAATGTTAAGGTTGACATAATTTTTTCACATAAATATAAATTTACTATTTCTTTTGATTTAATTTTCACAAACAAAATAAATACAATTTTTAATCCAAAACACCGATTTTACCTATTATAAAAAATCAGCGGTGACACTAGTGAAAGAAAGATACCAAAGCTGAGGTTCAGAAAGTACAAATCCAAGAGTATTTAATAACATTTTTTTTTATTTTTTTGTCTTATTTAAAGGATGTTAAATAAAGTACATTAAAAAGCAATAAATAAATCAAATAAATCAAATATAAATTCACTCTGGCATACCATTTAATTTGTTTTCCAGTGACTTTTTTATTTAAGTTTGCCACTAAAAAACACTATTATTCCGTAGTTCAAAAGAGCTATGATGTCTATGTAGTCAACGTGGAAGTGGATCTTAACTAAATTGTTTGACAAAAATGGTGTTTCAATGTAAAAAACTCAGGCTCATTTAAAGAAAATTGAAACAAAGAAGATCATTAATTGAAATATGTGAAAAAAGGACTACTGAAAACATATTCTTCTCTTTTACCTCTTACGTTAATTGAACCATTTCTGAATAAAATTGTTACCTACTTTATAAAATGGATCAAGTGCATCGATGGGATCTGTTCATAGAAGTGGTAAAAAAGTACAACATTTCGCTGAAAGAGACATTACGAAAAGAATCGTAGCTTAACCAGTTACCACAGCTGCATTAAACATCAATCAAGATGAATATCTAATCAAAGCAACTGGACGATTTTATGAAAAAATATGGAAATAAAACAATCATGTTTGATCTGGACAACTCTCGACCTTTAATCACAAAAATGATCATATTAAAGTTATTATAGTTAAAGTTCGATTTTTCTGTCTTCGAATATACTTACTTGATCTTGCACCCTCTGATGACAACTTTGTTCAATATTTGAACAATATTATTTGGCAAGAAAAATTCATACCCACGGGCTTAAAAGGCTTTTCAACAGTTCATTGACTCCTTTTAACGAAACTTCAAAAGCGAAGAATAAAAAAGTTCATGTTAATAGGACAAAAGTGTGTAGATAATGTAGACGTGTATTTTAAAAAATATAAAGCTTTTTTTAAGAAAAATATTTAAAATTTTTTTTGGGTAAATTTTGATAATTTATTATTTGATTTAAATAACACATTATGAAAATTATAAAAATTTTTAATATACTTTATTATTTAGATGAATTACGTACAAAAGTTGGCAATATCAGCATTAAAATTGGTTAGAATTTTAATTTTTTATAATAATCAAACAATATTCTGTATTTTGCGCTTATTAAGCGTATTTATGCAAGAAAAATGGTAGTGCGTAAAAGTTCAAAGGCGTCGAGATTTTTGATTTTTTCCTTTGTTTGTTTGGCGGTGTGCGGTTTTGCATTGTCCTGTTGTAGAAGAACTCGCTTTCGATTGATCAAAGCAGGGTATTTCTCGCCAAGTGCCGCATACATTCGATTAAGATGGGCGCAGTAAAGGTCAGCATCGATGGTACGACCATTTGAAACCAGCTCGAAGTGAATCACGCCTTCGAAATTCCACCAAACACACAAAAGTGCATTCCTTGAGAAACGATGTCGTTTCGATACCGGTTTCACCATTTGTCCAGAGTCCAAGCATTGATTTTCAGACATGATCATAAGGCACTTCTTGACATCATTTATTGATCTTGCCAAGAGCGTGAAGGTGTTGTACAATAGATTTTTGAGGAATATCAAGTTTAGCCGACAATCTGCGAGTACTTATTGACGAATTTTTCTTGATGGCTTCACAAATTGCTCCGGAATCTATGGTGATAGGTCGGCCTGAACGTGCATTGTCTCCGAGGTCAATGTCGTCTTCGTTGAACTTTTTGAACCAATTTTGTGCAGTACGATTTGAGACAACATTATCGTTTTTAACTTCGCATATCTTCTTTGTTGCTTCAGTTATTAACTTAACTTTTTTTAATACCCTGTATTTTCAATAAATAAAATATATAAAAAATATATATTTATAATTTAAAAATTAGACGCGTTTGTTGACATTGTTTAAACAAATTCAAGAGATAAATTTTAATATTCTAGAAACTTTATTGTAATATATTTAGTATAATAAAGAGAATAAAAATTTCATAAAATTATGAATCCTGATACCCCCTTCCTTAAAAGGCTTCAGCCTTTCGATATTCCTGCGTATTATTCGATCAGTTTTATTCCGCATCTTCAAGAAAACGATCAAGTTCTTTATTAATGATTGCATATGGTCTTTCGTAACAATCCGAAACATTTTGTCGATTTCCTATTTTCACTAATACCCAGTTTCCAACTTGAAATTCCCGTTTTGTAGTAGCTGTCATTGATTTTCGAATCTCTAATTTCTAATTTTTTTCAATGACATTCTTGTTATCCAACTCGCAATGTTTGGAGCCATCAAGAAACAATCGTTTCCCTAAAATTACTTCCGCCATATTACTTTGTATTGATGCGTTCATATTGAACTCTATTTCCGTTAATAATTTTACCGAATTTTTACTCTCGCTTTCTTTAGTGTCGCGTTTAAATGCTTCTCGAATGGTTCAGAATTTTCTCTCTATTTTTCCTTTTGAATTATGGTGGTATGGATTCGAAAATGCTATTTTAATAAATCGTGATTTTTGGAAATCTCTGAATAACAGAGATTACAATAATTTCACTTGGTCCACATGAATGCAAGCTGGGGCCCAAAACCTAAATATCCACGTCCATTGTACCATGTTTTGTCGTCTCATCTTGCTTATTTACTTCTGTAAGGCTAACATGTCTGCTGAGCATGTCTATTATGCCAAGTACATACTTTTCCCGTTAATGGTTAGCATCGGTAAAAATAATCCATGTAAATGTCGTCCAATGGTTAATCTGCTCTCAGATTCATTGTTTGTTCTGTTTTCTTTCCCGTGTAAGTTTTCCCATGACATGTTGTATATGACCGTATTTCACCTTTGCAATTTTATTAAACTCTTCCAATTCATATTCTTCTTTCAAAAACTATTAAGTTTTCTTTAGTCATTCATGATAAAAGGCTTTATAAAAATAAAACACGATCCTTTCTGAATTCTATCGGTATCCAACTCTTGTTTTCGTGCGTTCTATACATCATCCATGTTGCTTAAATCTTGTCCCTTTCCCGTTTCTCATTACTTTAATAATTTCTCTAATCTCCTTACTATCTTGTTGCCACGGGACTTAAAGAGTATCTTCAATTGTTGCTAACAGTCACGCTTTCTATTTACCTTTTTTAGCTTGTTCGTGATGAATACGATATTGCAAACGTACCACGCAATCCTTTCAAGATATTGTGTCTGAGTTTTTCAGTAATTATCCCTTTTCAATAATCTAATTTAATGTCCAGATTACTCAAAAAATTCCTCCAATTCTCAAATTGTGGGGTGATTGGCTTTTTTGTCGTCGTCATAACTTAGATCGCTTTATGGTCTGTCCATAATTTGAACCGGGCCCCATAAGTGTAATATTTAAAGTGTTGTGTAAAATTGAAGATAGCTAATATTTTTTCCCTGGTTATGCAATATCTTATCTTGTGTTTCAACATTGATTTTGATCCCTATGCAATCACTTGTTTTTCACTTTCATCATTTTTCTGGAACAGTACTGCTCATATGGTGTTAAAGGACGCGTCTGTGTCTAAAATAAATTCTTTTTCAAAACTTGGATAACACAATATCGAAGCTGATGTTAATGCTTCCTTCATTTTATGGAAAGCTACCGAGTGGGCTTCCGACCAATACATACCATCTTTGAACTTGCACACATTTCTTCTAATTTTTTGCATAGTCGCAGGAAACTTCTTAATGTTTTCATACATTTTGGCTGTTCAAATTCCATAATTGATTTATATTTTTCTGGTCTGTCTTGATTCCACCTCTGTTTACTACATGACTTAAAAAGATCAACTCTTCCTTAGAGAATTCGCCTTCTTCGGGATTTATTCTCAGTCCCACCGCTTCTATCCGTGTAAATAGTTTATCAAATCCATCCAAGTGTCATCAAATAAGATGTCGTCCAAATAAACAATGTATTTGGCTTCCTTCCACAACATTTCTTTCAAAACGTCCATCATCAGTTTCTGAAATGTCGCCTGAGTTGCTGCAATACCAAATACAATATTGCTCCGTTTTAGTTGAAAATATCGTTTTTACCTCTGAGGACTTTTCTAATTTCACTTGGTAATAAGCATTTCTCAGGTAAATGTAACTGAACTATTTCATATCCTTCAGTGAGTCCAATATCTCATAATAAATGCAGGTCTCTCTGTAACTGTAAATTTTTAAACTTGTTGATTCATTCATATAACTTATTTCATTCCTATAAATTTAATTTTTCTTTTGTATTCAGAAACCGCATTATATCGATATATTTCAACTTATTTATAAATGGATTTAAGGCGAAAATTTCATGATTAGTTTTGGTAATATCATTTGAATCCTTCATTATACTGTCTCTACTCCATCTCAGTTCTAGATCAATCACTCTTATAAATGTTATTCCAAAAAATTGCTGGAATACAGCTTTTGTCACTTAAAATAACTGATTAACTATCTTGCTTTTACATACCTTTATAATATTCCATGTACTCCATATATCCATTCTGGTATAGTGCGCATTTTAGATATGGACACTCTCTCTGGATATGACCTATGGCACGGTATCCTTTACACCATGTAAAGTTTTCTAGAAATTCCCATCGAATATGTCTAGTTTTTTCTACAATTAAAATATTCAGTCACCTTATTCCCCGGCCGTTGGTATCTCTGTTGGTTTCTTTGATCATAAATTTCATTTTGTTTCATTAATTCCGTTCGGAACTCCCTTATCTGTTTGAAACGGGTTGATTTTCAGAAATTTGATTTCTCCCGCAACACATTTGTAAGTTTTTTTTCTGTTGTAATAACGCAATCTCGTTGGATTGTACTTCAACCTCGGAGTCCATAACTTCTGCTTCTTGTCTAAAAAATTGCGTCCTGATTAATACATACTCGACACAATGAGGGAGGAAATGGATGATTAAATCATATTTTTTCCACTTTTGTATCAGTACTCCTTCCAACATTTTTTCAATTTTGTTGAAAATTGCTGTCGCTTAGTTATTCTTTCACTCTCTCCTGAGTTATTCTTCCTTTCTGTATGTTATCAACTCGTTGAGATACTGGATTTGAGACGATGACTGTTTTAAAGCTCTTCTCAATCAATTCTTAAAATCTGTGATTTTGATATCCACTGTTTCGTACGTGGTAAACATATCTCTGTCCATAAAAGCTTTAAAGATTGTCGCTTGTATAGTCTAATTATAATTAATGAAGATATAATACAGAAACTAAACAAAGTGAAAGATCGATAATATCTTCATCAAATTTATGAACCTTTTAATTTTCAAAATTAATTTAGAAATTCTAAACAAAATAAATGAAGAAATATCGAGTTTGAAAAGTAAATTATTTGTTATGTTGTTTGTATTTAGTGAAACATAAATATTTTTGGTTATTTATACTTCAAAATATAATCTGAAAATATAAATATTAATTCTTGATTAAAAATGGAAATAACATCTCGAACAAAATCTTAGTTAAAAATAAAAAAAATGGAAAAGAGAAAGAAAACAACTAATTAGAGTAAAATGATTTATTCCTATTTCAGTAATAAAAGTTAATTATAAGCCATACTCTGACAATGTCTTCTATTAGCTGCCGCTAGCTTGTATTGATTTGTTGAGCTACTATGAGGTTCAGACATATTTCACGAGGAAGTATTTGATTCAAACTCTTAGGTACACACAATTTTAAAATTTCATTGTAACACAAATTTCTATTTACTATTCAGAAACCTTTATAAATAAATAAATTGTAATATAATAAATATGATTATGTTATAATTTTGTTTAAATTTTTAGAAGCTCACAATTTTAAAACATACAATTTCTAGATTTTACAGTTTTCTATTTCTTCAGGATATTGGAACCCATTGATCTCAGCAACAAACAATTTCTAGTATTTTGAAGTAATTGCTCAGTGGAAATGTTTAACATGAGGGATAAGCTGTTCGAAAATATTTGTCGCTGTCTACCGCGACCTCTAGCGCTAACAATATTTCCCGTGGTACTTACATTTTCTAATACATCTTTTATCATGAAGTAGCCAAAAAAATTCAATTATATTTTTTTCTTATGGCCATGATACATTTTCCTTTTCTTTAGCTGGAGAGCGTAAATACATATTCATCAGAAATATGACTGGTCTTACTAATTGTAATCCTTTGGTGTAAGATATACATCTCAGCTGCACCAGTTATCTTCTCTATTTCTTGTGAAATTCTCCAACATTCTGAGTTATATAAACAAATATGAAAAGTCTAAAATTCTTGAAATCTTAACTTTATTGTCGTTGTTAATTACTATTTATTCAGAGAATTTTCATTTTTGAGCATTGAACGTTAAACTTCAATTTTAATTTGTTTGTTCTTTTGATAATATCTGCCATTAAAAGTGGTCGAACGTTCAAAAGAATTGCAACTGGTAAAATGTTTCACTTGTTGTCTAATGATAATGATGGTACAAACAGGTGCTATCTTTTTATTACTCAGGACAATGTATATTTTTCTTGACATTGATTAACAGTCATCTTTTTAGTTTTTATTCAATATTTTGTCAATGATTGCTTGAAGCTTCTCAATAGATTCAGCCATGATAGATGTATCATGAACTGTAAATCTTAACAATACATCTTGTGTTGTTAATATTTACTCATCCAATAGTTGATTTTCTGTTAAATCTTTAATCATTTTCATAATAATTATACAAGTCTGATGAAAGCACATCCTTCCCAAACTTCTTTCTTTATTTACACAAAGCTCTTCAATGTACCATCAACTTTTACTACTGCTTTCTGAATTCAGTAAAATTGGTCAATATAAATTATGAATAAATTGAAATAAAATTGCCAAGTTATTAAAATCAAAACTTGAAAGCCAATTGAAAATATTTATTAATTTCGACGGTTTAACCGTCATCGTCAGAACAAATGATTTTTCAAACGAAATTTAATTATATAGGGCAGTTAATGATTATGCAATCAATACGTCATCAGTACATCATTTAAAAACTCTCAACAAAGTTGTAGAGAGTGCAGTTTGAACGTTAATTTTAGGATCCAAAGATCTAATATATAACGCTTCACATGTCACTCTCTCCCAATAATTTTTAAATTGAGTGCACAGAATTTTAAAGTGCTGTGAAGTTATATCTCCTTTACAATGTCTTCTATGTCCTGCAATGTTACTTCAACCTTCATTGCGACTGTGTTCCTGGATTCTCCTACAGAGATGACGTGAAGTCTCTCCAATGTATGTGGCGTTACACCCATTACATGTATATTGGTAAATGAGATCCAAACTTTTATCATTAGTGTTGCAAGATTGCTCTTGATTTTCGCTCATGGACTCTTTCGTCTACATATAAAGGATGTAATGACAGTCTTAATAAATTAAACAAATTATTATATGATAACGGATATTCAAAATCGATAGTAGAGAAATTAACAAAGGAAACTATTGATAAATTAATTAACAAAAAAAGTAATGCTAAAATTTTAGAGGTTCAAGATCAAGAGCAATCTTGCAACACTAATGATAAAAGTTTGGGAATTGGCTATGTGTTAACTGTGCCATATTCAGAGGGGTTTAAAATATTTAAAAATTCTATTTTGAAAGCGTTAGATAATGCAATAAGTTTAAAAGTAATATCCCGTACCCAGAAAATTGAAAGCATGTTGGGCAATAAATCTTTATAAATAAAGTTAGCAATAAAGTTTTAGCGTTCTATAAATTTAAAATAATTATTTTTTAAATTTAAATAATCTTGTTTTAATTTTTAATAACAAGTAACTTTTATTTAATTTAAGCCAAGATTGAAATGTGGTGTGGAATAATAAGTAAGTTTCTTTTAACAGAAAAACTTAAAAAATATTCCAGTTTTAATAAATATAACCATGACGATGATATTTATTGTGGAAATCAGATTCAAATTAATAAGTAAGAGATATATTTATTAATTAATGTTTGTTAAATACTATCAGTGTTTAAACGTGGGCACTTTTTAAAATTTTCTAAACTTTTAAACGGTCTTCGTTTAGCGTAATAAACGTTTTAAAAACGTTTAAACGATCTGTAACTTTATGGAGAAACTAAACGAGCAAGCTTTATTTTCTGAAAAATCCATTCATTTCTATAATTCCAAGGAGACTATAATTCCTTTGTGAGACTTAACAAAGTGAAAGGAATTGATGAAATAAAAGAAAAGATAACGGCTGTACATGACGTCAAAAGTGTGATAGAAGACGTGAATGTAGTAAGAGACTAGAGGATGCAAAACATAACCCGGAGTTACAGAGGAGCAGTAACAGGAGACAGTAAATACGGACATAATTAGACCGGGGTTGGTAGAAATACTACAGAATAACTCAAGGCATGAAATCGGTCAAATGTAGAAATTGTGAAAAAGTAGGTCACACAAATGAAACATGTAGACAAAGAAAACCAATCAAGTGTTTCGGATGTGGAAAAGAAGGACACATGATAAGAAATTGGTCGGAAAGGAGACCAATAAAATGTTATAGTTGTGGACAATAGAAACATGTAAGAAGAAACTGCAAAAGATGTCAAGATAAAGGTTACAGTGAAAGTGAATGTTAGTAGGGGGAAAATGGGCATTCGGTCCCACCCCCCTCCTGGCCGTAGCCATGGCAACGATATGGGTTATCGTGGTTACCATGGCAACCGACCCGATTACCATAGCAACGGGCGCGGTTACCATGGCAACGGTCGCGGTTACCATAGCAACGGTCG